>SWBL01000140.1:0-117916 GCA_024195585.1 Aureobasidium sp. EXF-3400
ACAAGAACCTCGCCGCACACGTCTCGCCCGCTTTCCGTGTCGAGGAGGGTGACCAGGTCACCGTTGGCCAGTGCAGACCTCTCTCCAAGACCGTGAGCCGCCCTGTTTTCCTACAGCCACAAGAGCTGCTTCTAACACCATACCCAGGTCCGCTTCAACGTCCTCCGTGTCCTTCCCCGCACCGGCAAGGCCGTCAAGCAGTTCTCCAAGTTCTAAGCTGCTCGCTACGTCAACAACCATGGTCATTTTCGGGAGTCTTCTCTGGGATGGGGCAGCAACACAGGCCGCAGGAAGAGCAAAATAGTCCCTTTACTGCAGCCTTGAAAAAGCAACGTGCCTTTGTCGCATCATCTTTTTTTCCTTCAAATACCATCACAACCCCCAACGACCACCCCACCGACACTCAAAAAAGGAAAAATATGGCTTTTTACGATACTTGCAGGAAGGGTTGTTTCTTTGTCTGCGCCAGTTGCGCTGCGGACGTTTGCTGTGTCGTAAAAAGTCAATGCCACACGTTGAAACATGATTTTCTTTTCTCTCTGACAACTTCTGCTCTCATTGTGTCTGTGATGAAGGAATGCGACAGCTAACCGCAGATCCGATCACCCACAACGAGCCTCTGAGCACCATCGAACAGAAAGTCAATCGACTGGAACACCTTCAGCCCGCCTCCTCATCCGTACTCTGGACAGACTCACGAGGTCCCATTCAACATTTGGCCTCGGAACCGCAAAGTTCTGCCTCAAGAAAGCACCTGCTTCACACTAGCAATGAATACGATCCTGGCCTACCTCTCCCCTACGCGACATTCTCAGACAAACATTCTCTAGCTACGACTATCTGCGCATCCTTTTTCCACTCAGCCCTTTATGATGCCTTCTCGTCCTGTCGATTGTGATATGTCTGTGCCTTGTTGGATACTCTAAATTGATGTGAACCTTGGACCAGATACGCCCAAGCAAGCAGCTTGCGGGACTGCGATATGCTCTTCTTGTTTTGACTCTTACTCCCTGACCTATTCTCAGACCTCACACTCATCCCGACCTTCACAAGGGGGTTAACTTGTCATCTGGAGGTACGTCGAAAAGTTCTGTCGTCAGTCGTTCCTGCCGCTACACTACTATCATGAAACTCATTCAGCACTACCTTCCTCAGCATAGCTCTTGCCTGCGTGCGCGTCTTGCCCTACGACATCGCATCCCTATCACGATCTTCTTTTCCGAGTACAATCTCGCAACTCACCACACCTCACCTTTCTACCTCTTACTTCTTCAAATCTTACTTCTCGAACTCTTGCTTCACTACCCCTACCTCTACCTCTCGACTCTTTATGTCCAACACCTTTCTTGATATCTCTCTGCACTCCTCCCTCAGCCATGGAGTTTCAAGGGGTACAAAAAGCCTTCCTCCGTCGCTTTAACCACTACTGCCATCATATAGACCCATCTCGATCTTATTATGCTCTGTAACATACCTGGGCGGATGTGTCCTACGCACTCTGCCGTCTCTGACAACATTGTCAGGATCTATAGAGACTTCTTGAATGCGATACTCAAGTGCCTAATATCACAGATCCGGCTTGTGTGGATATGTTCCTTGCGACTCGCAAGAACTGCCAGACCGCTACACACATGCAAGATCAGTCAAGGCGTATTGTGCATAGTGATGAACCTCCTTCGTCGACATCAAATATGAATCCCTAAACCTACCTCACATTTGCTAACGTGATACTCAGAACACGGAAGGACTTGGCCGACATTGCAACCCTATACACCTCAATCATCCTTCCTGCAACCTATGACTAACCGACAAATGACACGCTCCAGACAATCAAACTTTCCTCCGCAGCCTATCTCCTTGTCCCCGTGATCGAGGAAGGTACACACAATAGCCGCAGGGTTGCAGCAATCTGATTAGCTCGGGTGTCGCAACAGACCTGACGTCCGAGACACCCATGTCGCCCGCTACAGCGATCATATATGAACATCGGATTCATCTCCAAAAAGAAATCTTGGTCAACAGAAGAGCCGCAAGTAGCAACCCATCGAAAGAGACTGACATCCTAGGACCCTTTGCTGTCAAGACTCCTATACTCTGCATACTCGAATCGTGACGTCGATATCATAAAACCATGAACAATATGCAACTGTCTCTGGAACAGACCTGTCTTGGGTAGAGAGCTCTCGAGATGATGGAGATACTACAAAGAACACACTCTACTTCACTGATAAGAATTGCCGTGATCAAGCTGTTGGATCTGTTGTTAGTCCGAGACCAAGTGGAAGAGACATACATAGATGACAAATGATGCGAATTCTTCTTTTTTTTTTTCATCGAAGTGTTTGGTATACCTTCTGCGCTCTAGAGACGTTTGTGCTAGTACATCATAAACGCCTCTTCCACACGATGCAATGCAAGCAGTCCATGCAAGATAATCAATACATATGTGCATAGTAGTGTTTTGTAACGGGGGAGATGAACCGATGTCTTCCATCTGATATCTAAAGGTTCGACACCACATACAGATCCCGAGTCAGAATGGTTGGAAGGGGTTTGAAGTCATCGTCGTATGCTGTTGATATGATTCAATCAGCAGCGATTGGAGGTGAGGTAAGGATGATGAATCATGCTTCAGTCATATTTGCAATCTCGGAAAAGGATGGTATAACCACAACGACCAGTGCTGGTAATCTCATAATACTACGCCATGATCTGATACCTACTAAGATGTGACACTAAGTACCACAAGCCTTCAACATACTGTGTGTAGGAGATAGACTTGATGGAAGAACAAAAATTGTGGTCGAAGAAGCGACCCTGTCACAAATCTCAAGTCATCTTTTCCTCTGCACAAAAAAACCGGATCCGAAAGAGGAAAAGGAGAAAAGAACGCATACAGGAATACAGAAGAGAAGTGGAAAGGTCCCTCAAGATAATGAGAAGATATACTGCTTCGTGAACCGATGGACCGCTCAGTAAGAGGTGACAGAGTTGTAAACCAGATGAGACGCAACTGGTTTCCAGAAAGGGCGCTCGACAATCAGGCAAATGATGTTAGATGTTCTCAAGACTCGAACCGCATGTATACCCAAGGAAACACCTTCACTCGTCGTACTCAACATCAATCTCTGTTGGGTGAAGTGGTCAAGGAATCAGCTATACACTAGACCGTACTATGGTCGCGCGTTTGTGTGTGTTTCGTTCGTCTTTGTCTTCATCAGTTGATCATCATACGTGGAGAGTAATTGCATCGACAGAACACCAAAGTTCTTGAGCATCTGGAATATTCATAGGGACCATCGCTGCCCAAGCAGCAAAAGCATGACAGATGAAAGTCCAGATTGCAACAGACAAAACTCTCGTCCTGGATCATCACGAGCTCCATCAAACCTTGGAGTCATGCAGACACACCTTATCGCGGAAACATAGCGGTAGTGAAGATCTCAAAGGGGCCCAGGCTGGAAATGAACAGACGCCAGACTGCTCACTCATAGAGCACCTCCAGATGCTCCGATGAGATACGGGCGGTGGATGTGACAAAGGCCAAAACGACGTCGAAAATGACCCAATCGGGGAGAAACCGCTCTCTGGCTATCAAGACGATCTCGAAGCTCAACCAGCTCATTTGAATTTGAGAGTTTGGCACCGTGGCACGTTGCAAGGAGTGTTGTACACAACCTTGACTTCAGGTTGTTGTTGACTTCCGGCGGTGCTCCTGACAGCGGTTAACGTGATTCAGGCTGAGATACCCATCTCGTAAGATATACTCTTCGTCTTATGCAGCTGCAACGTCTTGAGCTTGTTGAGTGGACTCGTCTTGGAGGGCTAGGTCACAAAGGATACTCTGAGTCTATACGAGATGCTGACGGCCGAGGAATAAGATTCCACGTGTGCCCCACTGTATAGCAGCATCCAATCATGACCAGAGGGTTGAAAAGTATTGTGCCATCTCCAGAACTTTAACTTAACATTGTAGTAAGTCGTTGCAACTCTCGAAGGAACTCGGACCTGCGGTGTCAGAACGACAGTGTCAAAAATCTGCAGATCAAAGGTCGAACACAATTATACTTGGTGTAGATCTCTCCTGAGGCTGTGTGTTGTCGTAGAGTTCAGGACTACCTGACGGCCGTCGTATCATTAGGCTCGATTAAGGTCGCCCAGTAAATGCTGTACGGTGCCGATCTTGGCTTGGTATACTGTATCTTCCTCGATAGGCTCATTTCCAGAGGTTCCAATAAGAGTCTATACGGTGTACGAGCATACATACACCACATCAGTCATGTTCTTGCGTTTCAGATCGTCACGAGAGGTGGTTCGATGTACACGTCTAGTGACTCGTTGTCCAGAGTCCAGACGTTGTCCAGCAAAGTGCTGATTATCCGGCCGCGGGACCGTTGAAAGGACCGTGACGATTGCCTGGAAGAGAACGTTCTCTGGTTCAAGACTTGGAGTTAGGGCTTCGTTGGAGCGCGCGCTTTGTAAGTTGCCAAGCTGGTACTTGTGTTTGCGATCTCTGAAGTACCAAAGTCGCGTACCACTGCGCGACTCGCAAAGTGGTGTCATTCAAGCCTCGCACGCGGAGACTCTCGCAAATCGCGATGGAGAAGAGGGTTTGGTTTCGCGTGTAGATCTGCCGGGTCATAGCCTTGAGCTTGAGCATGCTGCCTGTTTTCAGCTTGATAACGCAATCGTTCAAAAAATCTTCTTCGCTTTGGGTGTGCATGGCTGAACTCAACATGTCAATTGAGGCTATGCGACCATAATGATTGTCCAGGATTGGGAGACGAAGCCATTCTCAGCGAGCCGCTCCTTCTGGAGCAGGTGCCGCTTTTTGATGATTGAAAGTGGAAATTTCATCTCGGACGCGTGGAAAGACGTGATGCGATACCGATTTCCTTCATTTTTTTGCACGCAGATGTGCCGTCGAATGTGCCTTGGTCCGTAAAAAGCAGAGTCAGTATTGCATTACGTCTGGCATCGTCACTACTGTCGCTGCTGGATGAAGGACATGTACGATATGCCGAAATAGACAGCCGTGACTACTCGCTCGTACGGAGTGTTTTGATTTTCCACGTGGGATGTCGACATCATGAGACACACTCACACTGGTGGGGAGCACCAAGTCATGCTCCGACGCGACGAACTTGGGACTGGCTCCGCACGCCGACGATTGGACCGAATTATATCTGTTGATGCCGAACACGCCGAGTGGTCGTTGATGAATGATCCCCGCTAGAGATTCTCGTTGGCAACGGAGATCCAGCGAGCTTGCTTCCACAGACCGGTGACCTATTCCCCTTTTTCACTGTCCACACCGCAACGCGCCTACATGAGCCTGCACCTTCTAACGTCTTAACAGATCCTTCTAATTCTTCAACGTCCTTACATATTCGCCGGACAGTTGGAGGTACGGAGTAACTTCAGCCTCCAAGTCGTATTGTCCGCTTCTTGAATCGCTAGTTCGCGACTCCAACAGAACGTCTTTCTTGCTCCGGCATCGAGACAATGCTTTGTGCTGTTCCAAAGTTTGGTACACTTCTGACTCTCTGACACCTCGGACTCAAAGCTTCGCTGCTCCCTGCTGATCTACTGCCTTTGTCGTCTTGCTTGATGGCTGGTGCTTCTCGATCAACAGCCCCGAGCTTCCAAATCTTCCTACTCCCTTGGCAGGTCCAACAGCAGCATGACGGTGCTAGTTGACGAGACACGTTCGATGGTGATTATCTTGCTATCTGATCGATGCTTGCAACAAGGCACGTAACGAGATCGAGTACCTATTACCTGGCTCACAACTCCCGAGATTTGACATACGTCAGAAGAGTTGTAATGGACATATTGACGCCCTGCTTGGTATCGCGGAAGCTGGGAGCATGGATGATTTCTTCCCCTTTAGTAGATGACTGTGCCACAAAAGACCTGCTTTGAGATAGAGCACTGTCGTCCACGGAGCTGTGATCAATAGACTGTACATTAGCAACGCAGATGCATACTGCATGCCTGCATATATCGACCCGGTATTATGGTTCTTAAGAAACCCTCAGACTTCAGGTGGACATATGACTCGCAAATATGATCAATTTTCGATGCTGACATAGAAAACTGCGCAAACGTTCGGCCGGTCGCACCTACTTCTTCCTTGCTTCTTGTTCAAGCCACCGAACAAAACCGTCCCATTGTGGATCTGCCGCTCAGCTAAAAGTCTGAGCATCGAGAAGCTTTTAGAGTTCACTCAAAGTGCCTGTCAGTCGGTCCATGTGGCCTTTTTATTGCTATGGAACTATACGGCCGTATGCTACAAGCATTCCGCTTACTCCCTGCATACAGCACACACCGTCGACTGAGTTTGCAAATTTACTGTTCAGACTCCATAGCCGTTGAACAGTTTTTCTTGTTCCCTGATTTTTGTTCAAGAGCAAGATCGAGGTAAACCGAAGCAGCCGCGCTAACCCATTCCATCAGCTTGGATCGGGTCGAGAGACGCCGTGCCGACATCCGGCTCTGGAATGGTTCGACCTCGGCATTAGCCATGACTGAGCGAACGAGGCAGGACGGCACGTAGAACGTGAAAAGACAAGAGGCAAATATTTTGTCAAATCTGTGATATTGACAGTGTTGATACATTAATGCTAAGCGAGTGTAGTAATAGTAGGGGTATCTAAAATCAAGAGTGAACGCCGTAACCAGTAACATGAGGAGAAGATACAGACATGGATGCTGATACCATACTCCAAGAGGTATCAATGACCGGGTAGCCAGCGCCGGCTAGCATGCTTAAATCTGGACAGATTCTAGGAGTTGATCACATTGGTCTCATCGATGCTAAGACAGAGAGCATCGTGAGAATGTGAGATAGGAAGGCGCGAAATTTTTGTACAGGTGTGAGATCTTCAACGACCGTGGGGCGGCAGATTGAATCGGTTGTTGTTCTCATGGCGTGCATAGGGGTTGATGGGACCAGTCATCGGCGGGGCCTGCATGATAGATGGAGGTGGTGGGGGAGGAAGATTCGACGCAGGCATCGCGGCATGAGCCATTGAGGGCTGCGGCAACGAGGATGCGTGAGCGGAGCGAGCCGCCATCTGATTGTGATGAGTCTGCATCTGATGTTGAGGCATCATTACAATTGCCGGTGGCGGAGGTGCGTGATTCTGCGCCGGTGCTTGTACATATGTCTGTGGCATGGGCGAATCGCCACGCTTGCGCACATTCCGGATCGGTTCAGGACTGTTTCTTTGAGCTTCAGCATAGCGACCTTGGTTTGTTTGGGTAGCTCCGCTTCCGTTCCTTCTACTCCTGGGCGATTGCGGACGAGGGAGGTGATCGCGACCTCCAGGAAACTGCGATATGATAGAAGCGAGGATGTCTCTGTCCTGTCTGTAGAAGTCTGCTTCCTCAGTCATTTCCTTGACTTGCTGCTCGAGTCTTGAGATCGACTGTGAGGCTTCCATCTCCTTTCTCTTGCGGCGCTCACGGAACCTTGCACTTGCACCAGCATTTCGACGTCTCTTCTCGTCCGCAACGCGGGACGCTGCTTGAACGTCAACAGGGAAGCGAGCATCTCCTTCGGTAGTCTTGAGAGTCATCATCTGAACAGAATTCGAACCAGGACCATTGAGAGTGACGTGGTATGAATCCGAGACGTGCGGTGCTGAGGTGCTAGGGGTCATACTGAGCCCTCTGCCTCTGTGAGCGTCAGACACGGAAAGATAACCAGATGCATGTGCATCGCCAGGAGGTGAGGTTTGATCGTAAGCCGAATAGTCAGGACTAGGACTGGTGCTGTAACGCTGAGCGGAACCGGACTCAGGGCTAGCCGTTCTTGCAAGATGAGCTGTTTGGATGTATCCTGGGTGTGCGTAACCTATGGCCGGAGGTGCAGGAAGAGGTGGAGCGCCATTTGCACCGGGCTGTATGGTGTATGGTCTGGAACGAGGAGATACAGGAAACGGATTTTGCTGAGCATCCATAACACCATTTGGAGCGTTGAGGTGAGACAGGCTGATAGCTCTTCGAAGAGGAGATTTAGGTGTCAGCAGTCTCCTTGGTGCACTGTTCAAGGGTTCGGTCAAGAGAGGCAGCGAAGTGTTGTTTCCAGGTCCGGATAATGAGGCAGGTCTTTGGGATGTCGGGCTGAGAGGAGGTAGCGTTGGTGCTCTTTCGTGTGGTGAATCAATCTCGTCTGCTTTCCTTCTGCGTTGAGTAGACATTGCATTATCATCAGTAACAGGGTTGAGGACTGAAGGTAGAGTGACCGATCGAGGCACAGATGGAGATACGGGAGTCCTCACGAGGGGAGGGAGCTCGAGTCCTCTGGGAGGCAAGAGCTCTGGTCCATGTCTCTGGGCTTGGGGAGAGGATGTTATTGATCCGTGGTAGCCCGAAGAGGTGTTGGATGCATGTCGCGAATGGGAGGCGGGTGCTATGATACGGGCATGTCCATCGTTGTCGTGTATCGATGGAGGGCCTTGGGTGTTAGACCAGTATGACATGAAATCCTTGCTTTGCGCCTGCCTACTCTCCGACGATGCTGACCATGAGCGTTGCTGGCCACTGATGGCAGCGTTACGATCGCCTCCTTCAACCGACAAGAAAGGTGAATCGTATCGCAACGGCCGGCTGTCAGGGATACTTCTGGTCACACCAAAGTATTGGCTGTGATGACCTTGATCGTGGGAGAGGGCGTGCAAAGGACGAGGTGCGAAGTCTGGGATAGCCAGCTTGACTGATGACGTGGGACGAGAGGATCGTCCCACTGTAGTAACTGGATAGAATATAGGACTGAGGGTATATTGCTACTCGTGAAGAAAGGTAGCAACAAGTAGGAAAGAGAGACGAGTCAAAGCTGATGGGACAAGCTAGTATCAGGTGTACCTAAACTCGGATGAGCAATCGGATGATGGAAAGTATGCCGGAGTGGAGAGATTGGTTGCTAGGCAAGTTGCAAAGGAGCGAAGAAGGTGAGTGCGGGAAGGGGTTGGACGTATGTGAGAGGGCGGCCGAGTATATGGGCTGGAAAGGTACCCGATCAACCAGACACCCAGACCAGTGATATAAGACGGATCGGCAGGTTGCGGTGAGTGTGAAATGACATGACAGCAGACAATGCGCGGGCCAGATAAAGCCGGGGCCTGATTGGGAATGGCAACATCATTTTGCACAGGCAGGTGGGCAGCTGGCGTCGACGGAGATCGACTGAGTTAGACTTTGGTACTTGCACTGGGGTCGTAGAGCGGCAAGGCAAGAACTATGTTCGTGCATGCGAATGCTTCCTGAACGTTGGTGTCACACTAACTGACTAGGCGTCAACCAGCGCTGGCGGGCCCTGTCTCGAAGCTTGGACTGTCCCGAGCGTTGTACTCGAGAGTTGCCGGTGCTGGTCAGGTCCCGAAAAGTGTTGCCCACCTGTGCTGTCTTTGCAGAGACTCGCTTACAGACTTCTCGGGCTCCAGCATCTGTCGTCGCATTTATCCGACTCTGCGAGCCATGGAATCTCATATCTGATCAAAAGTCTCCGCGTGGCCTTGGGTAGGGTCAAGGCGGCCTGAGCCAACATCAGTCGCTCAGATCTTAGCCAGAAAGAAAGCCTGCCGATGACCCTCCCTCGGTAGTCGTGGAGCGAGTGTTTCCAAACAAGCAAACCGTATCACTCTGGCCGCATTCGCTCATCCATGCGAGTCGGCCACCACCTCTTTTACCCATCGAAACGCACGACCCCAGGACATGTGGCGCTGTGTCATCCGTCTGTGCCCATCGGCGTGCTCACGCCCTCTCATTTGTGCGAAAAAAGGATCGTGAAGGTTTTCGGTACGCGCAACCTTATTGCCGCTTCGACCCGGCGAGTCAAGCCATCCGTGGGAAGTTTGCGTCTGCTCATGACTTTGTCCAGGGGGTCGAGGGCAAGGTATGACGACCGTAGCTGGAGCGCTTCTACCACAATCTCCAGGCCGTCGCGGGCCACTTCGTTGCGAATCAGCTCTCAGATCTGCTTCCCTTTTTCGTGATTCGTCACTCAACCCTCCGAGGGATACAAAACATGGCTTCATACTGCATACTCTAGCGGCGGGTTGCGGAATTAAACAGCGGTTAGTCGAGCGTGTATGTCCAAAATCCCGTACAAGCCACCCATCTGGAGCGACACGTTTTGCATGTGGTTATAACCGTTGATCCGCGACAATCTCAGAGCATGTCAAAGTTTTGGACTTGAATCACCGTGAAACATATCTAACTTTGGCCCTTGCATGCCATCATCGTGTCGCCAGTAGATGGTGTGTAATATGGCGACATTGCTGAACCCTGCTGCCCACGAGGTATTTTCCTATCAAAGTTTCATTGCATCTGTCTGATTCAAATGCTGCTGGTCACGACTGACTCGCTCTTATGCTCGGTCCAATTACAACTCGGGATAGCACCTATCAGCATCTTGGACCCAGTGATTTCTGTAGGGTGTGGAGACGACTACGCACTGTTTCGTAAAGCCGTTGCTCCTTTCAGGTAGCCAGGAGCATGAGTTAGATGATGGCATGCATATTCAGAGCATCTGTTCGCTTCTCGAATGGAGTCAAGCGACAGAGAAAGAGAATAACCACCAATCCCATCAAGTGTGGCTTGAGGGATGGCACTTACAGCCCGCATGCGAGCATGCGTCATGTGAGGTATAGAACCGCCGACGTCTGTCGTGAGGCACATGTGGTGCCAACAAAACAATGCATCTTCTTTGTCTAATAGAATTATGATAATTGGTTGGAAATTTCCTGCTTGGATGCTGCTGCCCAGGCGACCAGTCACGGTGAACGAGTCACGGATGCACTCTCGCTCGAACGGATATGCATACCATGCAGGTCGCGACGTGTGCTGGCCTTTGCGCACTGCATGGTGTACACACTGAGTACGATACCGGCCCTATCTGGTACATCGGGAATGTATGCAACATGCTATCGACTTCCACTCCACCTTAAGCTCGGCAGATTTCCAGTCGCGTAAGTATAGTTGCAACACCACTGCAGTTCGGGTTATCATATTCTCGGGACCACAACCTTGACATGACTACCTCGAAATCGTGCCTCTTGGGTTGGTGCTTGCGACTGACCTCGAAACGAGAACATTAACAAACTGACATCACCCTTTGCTTGCAAGGCGCAAAACTCTACCTTCCTTACATGGATCCTTAGACTTCGTTTCGTTTTCTCACTCCATTCTAGCGGCCGTTCCCGCCGTTTTGCAGATTGTGACTTGCGTACACAGTCGCTGATAGAAGACTTCTCGAAAGAGAAGGTGGGGATGGAACGGCGTTCCGACCATCGATCCTCGCGTTTCGTCTTGCTCTGTCAGCAGAGTGGAGGTCGACCCTTTCCTCCCGCCCTGACGAGTTGAGCGAAGCGATCGCGAGTCGCCAAATACCCAACGGTCGTGTTTCAGAATGGTCTTCCCAAATTGTTTGTTCCTCTGCCAGATTGGGGCCGTACGTATGCGGCACGAGCTTACGACATTGGCGAGGACGGGACGTCGAGCAGGATGCATTCTTTGACTGGATTTCGAGGCTCGGTTGCCAATTGTCGTCATCTCGGTAAGCAAGACAGCGCATGTTGCATGTACCGAGCGGTTTACCAAGTAGCCGGGCTTCTTTCGCTGCACGATATATATCTTGTGTGCGAACAGATAGGGCGGAACAAGCCCAAATCTCGCATCAATTTTCTACGATCAATGGGATGTTTACCAGGGATGGTACACCAACGAGTCGGCCGGTGCCCCGCGTCCGGTTCGCTGCAAATCATCATCTCTCGCGCAGAGATATGTGGAAGGTTCACGCTTACACTTGCCGCAGGCTGCCGTTGGCGAATTCACGGCTGCTGTTGTGGGGCCTGCGCGACTGCAAGCTCGGATAGAGCCACGAGGGCAGCGGTCTGGGCGCGCGGGCTGCCACGTTTTTAGAATGGGGTTTAGAACAGCTACGGAACGCTGTTCTGCAGCCTCAAGCCACCTGCTTTTAGCCTCTTCCATTCATGCAACCGACCTGAGGTAAAGCATACACCGTACTCCGTACAAGACGATCATGGTCTTCACCTTTATTATTTTGGTGTTGACCTTGTTCTATCCCTCCCTCCGAACATGAAAACAATATCGGATTGCATATCACATACCCCTGGCTCCTAGATCATAGTGAAGCTAGGGCGTGATCAGCGAGCCCATGTACGAGGTTTTGGTGCTGTATAGCCGACGTCCATAAACACCCTGGCTGAACTTAAACCACGCCATCTATTTCAGCTCCACTCGGCGCCGTAAATCTGCATTATCCTGGGGATCTACGTCAATATCGACGTGCGTTGCTGACGATTATTCTTGAAGCCAGGCACAGCAGTTGAATTGACTTTCTAAGTTCATGGCATGAAGATTACGATGCCCTCAATCGTGTCTGTTACCGTTCCGTCCAAGCCCAAGCACGCCATGATACAGAGTAGCCAGCTGAGCAGAAGCGGATGGTCTTGCGAATCGTTTATGAAACACGGTTGAGGTGTGACCTCCCGTCCCGAAGTTGCCGCGCTTCCAGAATCGGTTGAGAAGAGTGATAACCATTCATTTCTTGCTCTTTCTATTTCTAGAATGTATCGAACGCCCTCCACAATGTGTGCAATCTAGAATCGTCTCGGCTTTCCCGAGCTGCAATTCACGTGGGCTGATCTGTCCATTGAATACCTCAAGCCATTACACCTTGGCCGCCATCTTGAACTCGTTGATCGGAGCAGCTGTAACACCGATTGGAACCTTGAAAGTGGCTCCTCCAAGTTTTGCGCTCTCAGGATACTTGTCAGGGTCTTCCTCGGCTGCGGTCGTGATGTAGAGGTCCTCTCCACAAATTCCAGGGCAGGTCACGCATCTTGTCGGAAGTTCGATCTCGACAGAGATCTCGCCTGCTGGACTCACCCGCACAACTTTGCTAGTGCCAAACATTGCAACCCAGAAATAACCCTGAGCGTCTTGACAGTGACCGTCCGGGACACCGCCCTTGATAGGGCATTCGAAGAAGGGACGGCCAGCTGAGAGGTTGATCTCGCCGGTTTCCAAGTTGTAGTCATAAGCATCGATCTTGCCGGTTGGCGAGTCAGTGAGGTATATAGTCTTGTTGTCCAAGGTCCACGAAATTCCATTAGGAATGGTCACGGGCTCCTTGATTCTGTGAAGGCTGAGGTCTTGGTCCAGTCTGAACAAGATGCCTGTGCGGAGAGTGAGCTTGCTGAATAAGTGTCAAGTCATGTGGTCAACTAACCTTCCGGTCCAGGCTCATCCACCACAGTAGGGTCATTCATGGTTCCCACGTAGTATCTACCTTGGCTGTCGACCGAGCCATCGTTGCTTCGCATACGGTTTGCCTTGCCGCTCTGTACCTCCTCATCCGACCAAAACTTCTTGATGTATCTTGGCTCTCCGGTCTTCTTGTTTGCGATACCATATCCCTCTTTACCGCCAAAGATGAACTCGTCATCGTTACCCTCGATGTTGGCAGTGGTACCGATGGAGAATGGAAGATCGATGGTCTTGTGTGACGAAGGACCTTCGTTGAGATTCACGACATGAAGCTGCTTCTTGATGATGTCGAAAAACCGCAACGTGTTGCTTTTCTTATCCCAGAAGGGAGCTTCACCCAAACCGCAAGAAGTCTTGAGCCACGGCTCGGTAACCTTGATCTGCTTGATATGCGACATTATCAGATCCTTATTTTCGAATGGTGTAAGTTATTTGGAAGATCGCGAACTGAGAAACACACCACCTTGCGGTCACCGTCAACCTCATAATGATGGCATTGTTTGCATCGTGTTTGTTTCTATGCTCACCCCACATCGGAAGGCTTCCACGCTCTCCACATGCCGCTGCCGACTCTCTGCTCCGATCAAGCACCCTCTGTCGCACTGCAAAGGATCAAGTGCATCAAAGACATGTCTTTTGACTCCACGCTTCTGCACGGCTTTGCTCGCCTGGATGCGTGTTTAACCATCCATGAAAAAACATACATCGAGGTCGACAGTTCTCGCGGAGGCGATCGGAGGTGCCAATTCGATGGGATCCATGCCGTTTGACGACTTTGCTGTCCGAGCCCGTGGTTCATGTCATCCTTTTCGAGCAACGCCATATTCCGACGCCCGAGACACCGCATGCGAGACATCCATGGCTCATCCGAGAGTCCCACGTGTGCATTTCATGCAGCACGCCGGCAATGCAAGTCTTCACCGCAGATGTGACTGATCGCATTGGGCGACAAGCTGCTAAGCGCCGTGTGCCACCGTTGCCCGGATTTGGTTCTCTGTCGTCAACTGGTCGGTGTGACTCGACGCGGCAACATCGTTTATTTTCCTTTGCACTGCATTCTCGGAGCTTGCTTCCTGCATCCAGATGTTGAGTGTTCGGGCAACCTTTTGATGGTACTGTGAAATCCCAACCATCGCACTGGGACAATGACAAATTGACTCGTCGTCTTGATGTGTTGGGCAGCAAGTCCCAATATATATGCACTCTGCTTCCCCATTCAGCTTCTCGTGGTTGCAATCTAGCTGCACTGTGACCGCTTGGTGATGAGGTTATGTGTATCGCCTACGCTGTGACATGTGACTGCTGGCGCTTGGAACTGGCTGGTTAATACGGAGAGTGTCAACCAATGTCGTCGGTCTGACAAGTCAACTCTGCTGACGGTCCATGATACCTGGTTGACCATACTCTGATATGTTTCGAATATTGGAGTCGGTGTAATCTTAACGAACCATGTAAGATATATCCGTCACCAGATCCGATGATAGATCTACTGTTCCATCTACAGTTGGTCTTAAGAGAATCCGGATGTAAGTTTCCCGATTGCCGGCAGCCGACAAGTTTTGAAAGCAAACGGGTCTGCCAAGGCTTCAGGAAAAAAATGCTGAGGCCTGGTCTGAAAATTTCTTACTCTTCCTCTCTGGTGATAAGAATCATCAACCGGCGTGCTGGGGTGCAGGTCAGATTCCAGCCGGGCTCAGGCTTCAGATCGAGGCTTCAGCTCGGAAATCTCGAGTTCATGTCCTAGATGCATCCCGAACCGGAACGAAGAGTTGGCAACACCGAGAAGTTGTGATCGTCCAAATATTCAGAATTATATATTTGCAAACCCTTCAACCCATTTAAGTAGGGGCGCGTGGTTTAGGGGGTAAGCTTCTGAAGCCTCTGAAGCCTCGCTTAGACACAAGCTAACATCCTCTGAGTATAACGTTCCTTTCGCATAACTTCATAGATGCATCCTAGGAAAGGTCCTGGGTTCGATTCCCAGCCCGTCCAATCTTTTGCATTCCTTTTGGACTCTTCTTGCGACCAACTGAGGCCTATAACAGCCTATGACACACCCTTCTTGTCTGACGATACGTTTTGTACGGAGTACAGCATAGATGCATTCGAACTCATACGATTGGGGTCAATACAAAAGGTTGATCGTACTGGTATGTAGCTAGGCTTCACACCGGTAGAGTAGATGGAATGGTAGTAAGAAGCTGAAAAGCATATCTCTTGTCTTAAGTACGATATTGAGTATTAAGTTCAGAGGTTCTACTGGTAACATGCTCGTGATTATCTCACGGTTCATAGACTCTAGCGGATGGATCCATGCAGTCTTGTACCGATCGTTTCCAAAATAGTCCAAACTATTGATGACCTTTGTAAGATAGTTTTTTGTCTTCTCCCGACAAACTTCAACGGATGCAAGTGCTATGTTGTATATACATACCGCTCTATTCGCAATTGACCACGACTCCTTATGTGGGCATAAGTCGCACTTCTCTTCTGCAAAATCGTGGCCTCATTCAAGTACACCTTGCTCTTCTTGATCATCAACCACACTTTGGGATACCCTGGACTCTCAAGACACGTTGTCATTGACGTGACACTTCTCCGCAAATACCTCTTATATCGTCATCACCCATCGATGCCATCAATGTAGTTTCCTATTCGATGCTATGGCACAACAACATCGGGTCTGATTACAATACTCTTCTATCAAGCAGACACGCCCCGAGAACAACTTCCGAGAATGACTCTGTTGAGACTGATATGCTTGCACTCGAGCCAGGATGGCGTGGACACGGGAAAGCCCTACCACAAGCCCTTCTTTCCCCGAGTCATCTTGCACTCATCTACAGCCCGTCGAGTCAGCTCCAGGACACGCATACCTGCTGTACATGCGACTCGTAACACTCGACCTCAACACTCGTCGAATCGTCGACAAGGGACAGGATGTCACTGGGTCTGTTCGTACCAACGCCATAAGTCCAGCTCCCGCGGCCCTCCCTTCCTTCCGCCCACGCGAGTGACAAAGACGATCAAACATCGAGTCACAGCATTCGCCTAAGCCAACACAGTACTCCGTATAGACAGCGATCCACCGTAGCACATCATCGATGCCGCCATCTTCCATCCGCCCGCTTACACAGATACGCAATTGAGTCCATCATGCTGTTTACGCAAGCGAAATACCAGGTCTCTTGCGCAAGCGATTGTTTTGCTTCCATGGGTCAGAACTCGCGTATAAGCGAACGGTATGCACCTCTTCAACCCGCATTTTGTTCTAACGGCAGAAGAGGTCCACCCTCAAAAACACACTGACCAGAATTCAGCCAATGCAATTTACCTGCCACACTTCTGTCAATTCTTGCGGCCGTAAAGACAGATCCTTCGGTCATTGAAACGGCATCTAATCTTCATCAATGTCTCATGGACATGATGCTCATGGACCCCGATCTCGAGTACCGAGAAGAGTGGAACACTCAAAATAAAAAAGCAGTTCATCGGTCCCGGAACGAGGCGAGTCAGTTCCACCAGTCCCAAACCCCGGTACGATCTGTCTGATACAACGAATGACTCGGCGTCGAGATGAATTTCTATATTGACCACGTCCCTCTTTCCTATCTGTTTACTGAACAGGCCAAAAGCAGCAATCTATAACCCGGCTCGTGGAGCACATCAATATAAGACTGACGGACTGGCAAATCATGCGCTTTCTTGGAAACTTGGTCTCATCCTGTACCAGAAATGGCAACATGTGCCGGTTTTGCCATGATTGTCAGAAAGATCCACGCTCTTACCCTTTGATATTAGAGAGGACATCGGTCGAGTGGATGCCGCTTTGTGAGCAATGACACCTACTGCATGTTCACGAGATGAAGGATTGTTACTTCACGCCCTTGTCCTCGAGGACTGCGCCTTACCGGACCGCGGAATGTGCTCCGACCGAGTTTATCGACCTCGTTCTGGTTCTTGTGATTGCTATGTCGCTCGTACAGAACCTTTACAGCACTCAACATCAGATCCGACGTGGTGGGCCGGCTCGAGTTGCGTACATGGGCCGTACCACTGATCAGACCTCTACGACACGGAATGATCTACTATGTGCCGTCCGGGATCTGCTCACCTGCTGATGCTCAAGATACGAAGCAATACTCTTACGCTTAACGTAATGACTGACAAGACAACTCGACAGCAGTGTCCCTGACTCTCACATGCACATGGATCGTCAAGGACATCTTCACGTGCATGAAGACGAGACGAGCTTTTAGCTTCGGCTGTCTTATGCTTGTAGAGATACAGAGTGTGGCGCTCCCGTCCGTTCACCGTACCTGGTCCTTTGCGCCGATAATCTCTCCGAAGACCATAGCCTAAATGGCGGTAATGTTCCAATCTGGGGACGCTCAGCTATAGGGATTCTCTTTCGTGGACCCTTGAGCCGCGTGTAACCATTGGTGGTAGGATTCGACCAACCACGGGCTACAGGAAACAAGAGTCCAGACTCATCGAACGGTCCAAGGGAGAACACACGTTCACGAGAGACATCTGAACACATGGCTGTCACGATGTTGCAAGCAAGTAGATCGTCTCGCCGATCAACTTCCAGACTGACTGTCAAAGAAATCAAGGCACAGCAATGGGTCACGACGGAACGATGGCACACGGCCTTGATGTGACGACACAGACGGTCAAGGCCCCCTGCGGCAGACCTCAGCAATATCGAACAACAGTTATCCTGACAACAACGAGTTCCAGACAGTCAACAAACCACAAGCACTGAACAAGAGATCAAGCTTGATCGACGGTACCTTCCTGTAGCTTTCACACACTCACCATCTCCAGCCGCTTTGTTTCTGGTAATACAACAGTCACAAGACGGTATAATGCTCCCTTGTGCAAAGTACCAACGATCACAGACTTTGCCCCGAAAGGAACTGTCACCATTACTCTCATGTTGTCCTTCTTCTGTCCTAGTTGTCCTGTCGCCGATTGTCCAGCATACTGTGATATTTGGCTTGTAGAAACAAAAGCTATCCTGAAGCAGAGTCTCTTCACCATCTGTCCGAAACAGATGTGAAACTCCGATTGCTGCTTCACTACTTTGATTCAATCAGCATCCAGAAAGGCATTCCAGAAACCACTTAAAGCTGAATAGTCATGAAAAGTGATATGCATGTGCATCCAATCTGTTCATTTACCGCCTTTTTCCTTTTGCAAAACGCAACTGCCTTACTTTCTCCATTCGAACCTTGTTGCAAGCAGAAGCTATTTCTTCTTTGTAGTCGAAGTTTTCCCGAGAGAGTAGGAGGCTAGGTGAGATAAAGACAATAAGAAAGGCGAAAAAAGAAGTTGTGATAGGAAGGAGGTACTTTTGCTGACTACCCTCTACTCTCTATGTATACGCAGGAAGGAGACGGGTAAAAGAGCAAAGGCGTAGAGAGAGGAACCAAGAGACCAAGAAATATGTAACGCCAAAGACTGTTTTTACAAGAAACTAATGTACAATGAAGTGATCACCGAGAGGGAGACAAGACAGAGATATCATCAATGATACTTGGCCAAGTCATCCTGCACCTCATTCTCCTCTGCCTCCAACATCTCATCGTCGAGACCAATCTCATCACTGACAACCTCAGTACACCTTCCACAAAGCGAGTCAGCTTCGTCAGAAGTATACTGCCAGCATCTGATGCACTTCTCGCCGTTGGGAGGCAACACAACAGCCTTTGCTGTAGCGGGTGCACCCTCATCTCCACAATCGAATTCACATTCAAACTTCCAGGCCGGGGCCTCTTCAGGCTCGAGAAGCATAGCGCGAAGTTTTTCGTCGGGCTCTTGCTCGGCAATCTTGCGGCGGAAGTCTGGGTCGTCGGGGACCATGGTGGCTTCAGAGACAACAAAGAGTTCGGATAGTTCATCAGTGGTGCCGAGATCGGAGAGGAGGGCAAGCATTACGTTGCCAGTCTCGCGAGGCATTTGGAGCTCAACACGGCATGCCAATCCACTGCCAAGTCTACCTGCTCTGCGTGCGCTTTCTTGAGCGGCTTTGACGGCTGTTGAGACAGTACTGAAGGTCTTTATCACTTTTTCCATGGCGCCTTCGGCTCTGTATGAGTCGAATTCGGCGCTGAATGGGTATTCCCATGTTCTCTTGTTAATGTTCATGACATCGTATGGGTGCCAGTGTTCAGGGATGTGTTGCCAGACCTCTTCGATGAGGTGAGGGGTGATGGGACCCAACATATGGCAGAGCTCCTCCATGATGATCAGGAGAACTGTTTGCGTATGTCTGCGAACCTCTTCGTCCTCGGCATACAGTCTGTCCTTGATGACCTCGAAGTAGAAACCTGAGAGATCGGTGTTGATAAATTTGTTAATCGCTTGCACACCCTTGTGGAACTCGTAGGTAGCGTAGTGTTTCCAGACCTCTGCTGCAGTCTTGGATAATTGGTGGAGGGCGATTTGATCGGCGAAGTAGAGCTGTTGCATAAAATCTTCGACAGGCAAGGGAGCAGGATAGTCGTTCATGATGCCAAGGAGCCATTTGAATGTTGTACGGTATTTGTGGAGTGATGAGTGTACAGCCTGGAGGACGGACTGACCAATGACAACATCCTTGGTGTAATCACTGCTTGCGACCCATAATCGTAGGGCGTCAGGACCCATAGCGTCTTTCTTGGTTTGGACGGGACGAGGAACAGTCTTTGTTCCCTTCTTCGTCTTTGCTGGAGGTATGATGGTTCCGCTGATGATCTCTTCTGGTGATATGACGTTTCCTAACGACTTGCTCATCTTGCGACCAGCTTGGTCAAGGGTGAATCCATGAGTAATGATGGCTCCAACAGGGGCATCGGCGGTATCAGTCTGGCCAGCGAGATGGGTCAGGAGAAGAGACTGGAACCAACCGCGATGCTGGTCAGAGCCTTCGAAGATCAAGTCTGCATGAGAGCCATCCTCACGCTTGTCAAGCTGGGCCCAAGATGTTCCACTGTCAAACCAGACGTCCATAGTATCCTTGCCGCGAACGTATGATTCGCGATCGACGCCAGGGGCAAACCAAGCAGGGTCGTCGGAAGCATCGGCCCACCAAGCATCGATACCACGCTTTTGAATGGTCTTGATAATGTGTTCAATGCTCTGGACGGTCAGAAGAGCCTCACCGGTCTGCTTGTGGAAAAGAGCTGGGATAGGCACACCCCAGCTTCGCTGACGCGAAATGCACCACTGACTGCGACCCTTCAAGAAACTCTCCAGACGCGACTTACCGGTTTCCGGAATGAACATGATGTCTTGAATGGCTTTCAGAGCAGATTCCTGAACACTGCCGACATTGGCGAACCATTGGTCAGTAGCTCTGGTGATGACTGGCTGCTTTGTTCTCCAATCAATAGGGTTCTTGTGTCTGAAGTTGTGAGTCTTGAAAACCAGGGATGAGCCGGACTTGAGCGAGGGTACGGAAAGCTTGGAGTGAGGGTTTCTGAGCAAAGCAACGACGGCCTTTGCGCCGTCCTTTTCAACAGGTAGACCTTGGAGGTAGGAAGGATTCGAGGGGAAGGCCTTGTTGGTGTACTTGCCATGATCGTCGACAGGAGCAAAAGCTGGACCAATACCCAGCTTCATGCAGACGTTGTAATCGTCCACACCGTGACCGGGAGCGATGTGGACAAGACCAGTACCTGAGGTAGCAGTGACGAAGTCGGCGTGAATAATCTTGTTGTGTTCGGCAGAGATGACGTTGATGTACTCGGTGTTTTCCAGATCAGAGCCCGTCAAGCTGTCGACAAGGACGTTGATGGTGGCGCCCTCCGGCAGATGGGTCTGCAGCGACTCGACACGGTCTTTGGCAACAATGACTTGGCCTTGCATGTCATTGGAGAGATGTGTGCCGGTGACTTCAAGCAGGACATATTGCATGTCGGAACGTACGGCGATGGCCTTGTTGGCAGGCAGAGTCCAGGGGGTTGTGGTCCAGATCAAGGCGCTGATGGAGTCGGCCTTAACGGCAGGATTGTCGGCAAGGGTCGAGGGTAGCTTGCGAAGAGGGAACTTAACAAAGGCAGCGACAACGCGATGGTCTTCATCGTATTCGAGTTCGGCTTCGGCCAGGGCTGTACCGGAAGAGGGCGACCAGTGGACGGGCTTGTTCTGGCGGTAGATCAGACCTGTGGAAGACGTGGTCAGTATGGCATGCTACAGGCTGACAGAAAACAGCAAGGACGAACCTCACCTTTTGCGACCATGTCTTTGAAGACGTGCAGCTGCTTGATCTCAAAGTCGGCATCCATGGTTTTGTATGGTTTGTCCCATTCGCCCATGACTCCCCAGGATCGGAAAGCGTCCATCTGCTCCGAGATTGTCTTTGTGGCCAGTTGCTTTGCAGCCTCACGGATAGCCAAAGGGCTGAGACCAGCACCGTGAGCAACACTGGCCTCCTTCTTCGGATCATCGACCAGACTCTTAGATTCCTTGTTCAGGTTGGATAGTTGGTGGGCCTGCAGGGCCTTGAGCTCAATTGGCAAGCCGTGGCAGTCCCATCCTGGCCTGTATTGCACTCTAAAACCTCTCTTTGCATACGTTCTCAGGATAATGTCCTTGTTGATCTTGTTCAAGGCGTGTCCGACGTGTACAGGGCCGTTCGCGTAGGGAGGACCATCGTGGAGAGTAAATGTGTTGCGCTCGCCCTTCTCATTTTCAGCGGGGCGATGCTCTGTTTGCCAGGCATAAAAGTCGTCGGCGCATTGTTTCCGGTATTTGAGAAGTTCCTCGGTCGATGGTCTGGCGGGAAAGGTCGACTTGGGCAGGTGCAATGTTTGCGACCAGGAGCCTGCCTCAGCCGCTGCTCGGAGTCCGCGTGTTAGTCGAAACATTTTCAATCCTTCGTCATGTCGTTCCTTCTTTCAATATGGTGCTGACCCGCAGTTCCTTCTCTTGATTGCTCTTGCCTTTGCCGAAAAAAGGTCGCCATAGCTCTTGCTGCTTCTGCCGACTGGCGGACGCGTCGCCTTGGCGCGACTTTCTCATCTTCACCGCCATCATTCAGAATATCTACTTTCTCCCCAAGTATCCAGCCAACATGGCTGCGCCCTGCCATACAAGGCGGCAAGAATCTTGTAGATTGGTTGTTCCCATGGTCTGCTTACCACCATCTTGTTGCCTGAAACAAATCTCACCACCAAGGCGTCGAGACTTCCGAAGCTTCACAATTATACTATACATCCCACCACTCGTGCATCAAGAAATTGCTCTTTCAACAAGACGCCCACCCCTCGAAAAAGAAGACATCCCGTGCCCCACTGGTCCACTTGTTTACAAGTCTCGACACCCTTCGACCTTCGCCAATGCATGCATGTTTGCCTCGTCCACTTCGACAAGCAACCCTCGAAAAACTGTCCACTACTTGCTCGCCACGTTCTGCGCCTACCAATCCTTATGACTCTTCCCTGTGTTCGTCGACTCTTCTATGTTGGTCTTAAGCCGGCCTATATGAGTGTGCAAGATGCCCCGAGAAATGTCGTACCATTTATGCCGCCAACCCTTAGCTACCTCAGTCTTGCATGACTATGTCCATCCATACTGCTTTCTTCTGTGTTGGCTTAATGTTCGATGAGGTAAGTCTGGTCTTGATTGTTGACTGCAAAGTCCCTAAACATTCGTCCTCCTAGCAAGGTGCATGCCAGACAGTCGCTGAGCAATGGAACGATCATGCAGACATTGACACCTGGTTAAAGGTTTGTTACCTGCCGTGCCGTTCAAAGCCCACTTCTCACCGTGATAGAACACTGCCATTCTCAAAAAGAAGGTCAACGGACAGAGATCTTGGGTAGAAAAACGAAGATGGACTCACCGCATTCTGTACGCTGAATCTTTTCTCTTCTTCAGACTGTAGCTTATGACTTGCAGCATCGCCATTCGCTCAACTTCGAGATCCCCGACCTCTTTGCGATTTGCCGACAAGACTTTGACCAGACGTCCTGTCTCGCTTGACACTCGCAACTTGCTGTGTGAGCATACACCTCGAGATTGTGTCAATCATTTGGGATCGCCTTTGGTCTATGAGAGGCACGATTGCGACATCTGTCAGCGTATGTTCTCTCCTCTCGTGTCAATCTCACCACCGCTGACGATACGGCATAAGTCATGCTACTGCGTGCAGAAATACAGGAACCCGCAGATGTGCCACCCATACCTTTCTTCTGGCAAACGGCAGTCTGGCGGCAACACCGACTGAGCGCTTCCATCATCGACTGCTCCGACTTCCGCTTTGCACTCTTGAACAGCAGCCTCGAAAACCAAATTCAACACTTGTACGACTACAGGTGTCTCCCCTATCTCGTCCTTCAGATCTACATCGAGGAACTCTTAAGCAGTATAAGAAGAGCGAAGAACTCCGAATACCGCATCGTACCACCTCCAACGGTAATCGAAAAGTTCAATCACCATATCAATCTCAAACGGCAATGTCTCGCTTACATCCCTTTCCTCTGCTGGCTCATCGATTTCGACATCTTGGCCGACACCACATTCGCCTGCGAACCATGTCTTAGATCATGCTTGTTACACGATGCACCTATTCTTCAAGCGACACTTGCCTACGCAGATCAAGAGCTCAATCACCTTGATCAACTTCTCCACTTTGAAATCTGTTTTCACCATTCTCATCTACCACCTCCCCTACCGCCAATTCCCAAACCACCCACTCCTAAACCACCAACTCCTAAGCCGCCAACTCCGAAGCCGCCAGCTCCACCACCACACCATACTCACTGTGACCACTGCACCCAAACGAGGCACACAACCCATCTAACACTCATCCTCCTCCTCTTCCTGCTTTTCGCGGTACCCCTCACACTCCTCGTCCTCTACGTGCGTCACAACTGGAGCTTCAAGTGCTCTTCATCCTAGCATTCGTATGGCACCTCATCATCAGACACTATATACGATCATCTCTGGAGTCTTTCCGTAACAATCTCACGGCATGTGTGACGGAAACGAGAAAAGCGATCGTTACGGCATTGATCTTGGTGACAGGGGTTTTGCAATGATGAGGTTTTGACTGAGTATGAAGTTTTGGTCTCTTGGATAAGAAGGATGGGTAGCAGGGCTGTTGTGGTGTGTGTGTGTGTGGAAAGCCAAGATCTTTCTACTTTCTCTACATGACGATTAGCTGTTCTAATGTCTTTGTGCCCTGCATGCCTATCAATCTAAGGGTACGAATGCGTGTACAAGTCCTTCAAAGATCTGGCTGGCTTACTTTTTTGTCTCGAAAATGTTTACTTCATGGATCCCGGGTTACTCGAACACTTCCAGACATCAGACGAAGAGGAAATCAGTCCGCCCATCGTACAAAGGTTTATCTTTTGTGACATTGAGAATATACCGTAGTGGTGGTAGGAACTAAAGTGAAAACCGGAGTAACGGGAGTGTTTGTGCGATCTGATGACTTGACAATACGTCCGGGCTTGACTGCACATTCCAGCTTGATAGTACCGTGAGGTTGCCATGGCTCAATGGAGTGGTCAAGGTGATTGAAGTACAACGATAGAGCAGTCACATCAAAGTCAAGAAAAGGTCAAGTAGAATGAGAATGTTGTTCGAACTTTTTGAACATTGATCAAAGCCAATCATGACGATCAACCGATAAAACTATTACATGAAGTTATGCTGGGGCATAGTGTACAGACGTAGCGATTCGTGAAAAAAAGAAACTCCCCCTCCTTATGTCAACCTGATGTTGTTGTACATCTTTTTGTTGTAATGGTAGGTATGGAAAGTCGATTTGCTTAGAGGAGGGCAGCGAAGCCGAGAGCGGCACCGAGAACACCACCGACAGCGGGGATGTTGTGGGAAGCGGCACCAGTGGCGGAGGAAGCAGCCGAGCTGGCCTTGGAAGCAGCAGACGAGGCAACACCACCAGCGCTGGAGGAGCGGGATGAGGCACCGGACTGGGCGGAGGAGACGGCGGAAGAGACACGCGACGAAGCGGAGCTCAAAGCGCCAGTGCCAGAGCTAAGGGCAGAGGAAGCCGATGATCTGAGGGAAGCCTCCTCGGATGAGAGGGAGCTCTTGGCCGAGCCGGTGGCAGTCGACTGGGCAGCAGAGAGGGAGCTCAAGCGGGAGCTGATGTCGGCGCTCTCAGAGACGAGGCCGGAGGAGACAGAGGCGAGAGCTGATGAGGCACTGCCAGTGAGGGTAGAAAGAGCACCGGCGGCGCCAGAGGTACCAGCGCTGGCAACAGACGAGGCGCCAGAGACAGCTTGGCTGCCAATGGACGAGGCACCAGAAACGGCAACGGATCCAACGGAAGAGGCACCAGAGATACCCGAGCCAACACCCGAGGTGGCAGCAGAAACGACTGAGCCAGCACCGCTAGTTCCAGCAGAGATGATGGAACCACCGACCGAGGTGATGTCGGAGAGGACCTGGGCAGAGGCCGAGGCGGCGAGGGCAGCGCAGACGAAAGAGTACTTCATTTTGATGGTTGTGATGTGTGTGGATTGAAGTTTGATGTAAGGTGTGTGTAAGTGATGAGTGCTTTGATAGACAAGATTGAATTTGAGATGGGAGCTTTGAGAGGATCAGGAGGCAGCAGGTGTTTATATACGAAAGGGAAGGCGCGACTTCCACTTCGGTTGCATCACAACATCCGGACATCGAATGACGGGGAAACTGAAACCCGGGCCTCGATACAGAGACCCTATACCTAATTCCTCTAGCTGTGTATTAGACCTGACTCTGATTGGCCGCTGTCGGCCTGTTCTCCCAATTTTACCTTCCTACTTTCCATGTTACGAGCAAAAGGAGGCTGATCCGCGTAAACACCTGCGAGTTCAGGCAGGTTCTAGCCTCCAATATGACGCACTTGCGTACGAACGCAGCACCGCGGAACGTCACAACCTTTTTTGGAGGCAAATTGGGTCAGGCAGGCGTTGCCGTCGTTTCGGTGTTGGAGGTTCAGGGGAAAGCTACTACGTAACGCGGGGGAAGTGGCTGAATGATCTGTTCGTTCCCGACATCTTGCATGATGACTTCTATTTGTGTATGATCATGATCTTCCGGTTGATTGATTGGTTGTTTTGATTTTCCAGGTTTTGGCAGATTGACGACCTCATCGACACGGGCAGCAGCATAGCAACAACAATGAAGATGAACAAGCAAAATGTCATGGAGAGCTTTTACTTTTGAGGCTCGGAACAAGATTCCTTCTTTCAGGAACATACTTCCGCCTACGTCTATCGGCTTGGCGAGACCGTTCTTGGGAAGAAGTCGTGAATTGGGATTTGGTGGGCTTGGCCGACTTTCTCAGTTGATGCGGTGGTTATGGCAACAAAGCAACACCCCGGTCCCTGCTGACGGCTGACTGCACAGTCTTCTCGTACTTCTCCCGTCGCAATCTACACAGCCCGTGATTGTGATGTTGGATGACTGTTAGCAGCTCGTCCTAAGCTCATGCTACTGCTTAGCCTCTTCGTGCGCCACTGCATAAGCCTCAACGCAGCTCCAAGAACGCGCGTCAGCCGAGCATAATTGCTTGGCTTCTCCTGTTGCCGACTCGTGCTAAGATCTGATGCTTGATAAGATGCAATCCTGCTTGCGAACGACCTGCTCATACGAGTATAGGAAAGAAAACAGGTTTTGCTATGCACTGGCTTCTGCGTTCCACGACTCTTTTGCAAGTCGGCTCTGATTTATTCTCCTTTTTTCTTTTTTCTTCGCCGACACTATCACCCTGGTTGGTTTTATCAAGCATCTGTCCCTCCACCAAAGACCAGACGATACACTTGTCTGATTGCGCAGTGGTACCTGACACTCAGACTGGTCATGATGTTGCCTTATGGTGGTGATACTCGCTGTCCTGGACCGTGGTAGAGAAAATAAATCATCAATCTGATTTTTCATCATGCAGCCCTCGAAGAACAACTGGATGATACTGGAATTTGAACAACTTATGCTTCATTGTCCAGCTTGTCCATAGCCTCATAAGCTCGCTTTGCATGTTCTTGGCAAGGAGCATCAAGCGCTGTATCCACTGCCAAATGCTGAAATCGCTGCTTCCAAAGCATCCATCTCTCCCGACAATACGTCCTCCCACCCCATTTAGACCTCACTGAGTGTTGGTTGTCGTTCTCGGGTAGCTCATCCAAGAAACAAAGTTCACGAATCTTGCTTCCAGCAATCAAGATCCAGGTCGCTGCAGGTGGCACGTACATACGCCACTCCCCTCGCAACTCTCGTGTGTCATCGTAGGGTCTGTCTACGCCATCATTCATGGCGATGCTTGCAGGGAACGATGCATTGGGTTTGTTATTTGCACGAATCATCAAGTTCGCGGCGAAGATCGTGATGTTGAGTAGCTGCGGAGCTTGGGCATGCCATTCTGCATCATTGCCATCTGGAGGGTCGATCTCTGCGCGTTCATCAGCATGTATACCATCATAGCCCATTGAACAACGAGCCAATGGGAAGCCTCTCCTGACTTACCAAACCCGTATTCCCTGAATATTTGACCGAATGTTGGCAGATCCCGCCAGTGCACCCGACTTCCATATTCAACTACCCTTCCGTAGCAAGAGATGACATCCGCTTGATCACGCAGTGCTATCAACAACCCGGCGAGTCTTTCGGCAGCAGAACCATCGATTGACCTCGCTGCTTGGCAGATGGTTGCCCATAGAATGGCGACATACCTCCGTTGGAGGGTCTTGAGGCGTGGTTCGTAGATGCCAGCTACATAACGTGCGGCTCTGAGGGTCGATTGTCCGCCGGTCAAGAAGTCTTCGATAGCATCAATGGCTTGGAGATCTTCATTCATATCGTCGGCATTTTCTGGATATCTCCTTCTTTCTTCCCGAGCGGAAGTGGCCCAAGTTGATACCGTCGTCATGATTGCGACGAACAATGCTTTTCGCAAAGCAGCGTGGTTGAATAAATCTGTTGCTGATGTAGAAGGGAGTCGACAAGATGTGTAGTCTGAAGGATGAGTCTTGTACAGTTGACCCGGTGTCCGGAATAGGCAGTGATTAACCTGGAGACTTGGCCAACATCAGAGCCAATGTCACTGCATGCGACATGGAGATCAATCCCATTAGATGCTTCCTGATGATCATTAACCCGATATGTCTCGATGACAGAACCCACTAGATCCTCCAATCAATGGTTTGTACGAGATAGTATGTTTCAACCGTCGGACATCGAACGAAAGGCAATGCTGTGATATACGTGAACGCAGAGGTATATCTTTGCTTGACTTCACATTTGTCAGTCCACTCTCCTCAATATCTATGATCGTTTCTACAATCCTAGCGTAAGTGACACTATTCAGTAGGCCTTCTTGTCGATTGGCCATCCGGAGTAAATGTACGATCTTTCTGCGAAGAGTTGGGTCTCGGCAATGGCGGGAGACTTCGTAGAGTGGTCCAATGACACCCATATCGAGTGAAAATGAAGGAGCGAGCGGTGATGTTCCTTGCGCTTTTGGATTGGAGAGACCCATGTTGGTCTCTGCCAAAGACACAATGGCGCGATACAAAGGGAGCAATGAGTCGTTTATAGTGGCTTTTTCGTCTTCACCTAAACTGACAGCTTCTTCGGTGAGAATGTCGGTCGTCTCGAGAAGTCTCCTCATGTGCACGACGTTATAAGCGGCGGTCTCCTTTGAAATTGGGCAAGCGTTCTGCGTGGCATTTGGCGCTCCTAGCATGATGCAAAGTCGTCGGATCCTTTCGTCCAAGGGTAGTTGGCTGAAAATGGCAGCACAGTCTTTTAGCAGGTCTTGACAGGATGCTCGCCAGTCATCTGGTGCTTTATATTTTGACACCACTTCTTTTGACGCATGATTGGAGTAATCTGACCCGAACATGTCTTTGTCGACTGACTGCAAATTTCGTCAACGAACGACCTGTTCAAAGACACGGTAGATGGTCAACTTACCCGCCGGGCGTGAATTTGAAGGCGAGAGATGATGTCTTCATACAAAGGCACTTGTTGAAACCCAGAACTCGGCAGCATGACTACAGAGTGCTGCAGAAGTGAGACAGCGGACGCAAGATGACCTTGCATGATCTCAATGCATATGAAAACGATTGCAGTAGTCATTGCAGAACAAGAGTTGACCGTGTCTTTCTTTTTTCGAGAAACTGACTCGATGTGACTGCGGATCGCAGTGTCGTAATGGACCAAAGCTGACTGATTGTGCTGTACTTGAGTCCTCGAACTCGTAAAGTCCCGATGAAGATGAGAGAGTGCGATTAAGGCGTGTCTCGTAGCAACGTCTTGCTGAGCCAATTGCAAAACATGACAGTTCCAGAATTCAGACGGCGAGTTTCCTGCGAATTGTGGGATGGAAACTCGGAGGAAGAAGTCAATCGCACTCGATTCCTCTCCAGGTTTGTATACATTCAAACTCAACTCTTGAGGGGGGCTCGGAGATGGTGTCGCAGATGCAACATATCCATCGCACTTTCGACCAGTCGACGTACACTTCAGGCAGCTTGGTCGCGCTTCGTCGCATTTGATACGCCTGACTGGTAATGGTCAGATTGGATCTAATTCTGAATTAAAAGACAACTCACTTCTACGATTGCTAGTCAGCATCCAAGGTCAACACGATTGACGAAGAGAGCCTACCTGCAGGTCACACATCCAGTCCGCGTTCTAGACTTATATGGGCGCTTGCTCTCTGCAATCCGTTTGTCTGGCATCGTGTAATGTTCACCATCCTAGATTCGATGGATTGAACTGGTCTAGATCTGAAATGTCCAGAGAACACCTCCTGCCTCCAAGAAGCAATTGTCAAAGCAGTGCGATGTCCTGTTAGAGCGAAAACGTTGGCAGACAGAGCAGAGATGGAAGACTAGGGCTTCGGCATTCCGACGGCTTGCGACCTGCTGCGGTAAAAGTCTATTGGCACAAGCTTGGGGCACCTGGAAGTGTGCTCTGTGATATTTACTGTGATGGCCTTGTATCTTGCAGTGCAATTAATACCTATTGGGCCACCCTCTCACCATGAGTGACTGAGAGACAAGAGCGTGTCCGTATGCAGTCAGGCCCTCGGGGGGTCGCACTATGAAAATACATTATATTTTCTAAAGACCAATCCGACTTTACAATTTGGTTGCGTGGCCCAATGGCAAGGCGCTTGACTACGAATCAAGAGATTCCAGGTTCGACCCCTGGCGTGATCATGTTTTGCTCGTTTGTTGCAATCATACCCGTCGCATCTACTCTTGTTACCCTGGTCGTCAGTCGGCATACAACCCGTTGCTGTTGACTCGAAATTTCTTGACCGCATCAGCTTTTTCTGTCGGATCGTCGGACGATTGGGTTGTTTTGTTTTTGTATCTGGATGACCTTGTCAATGTTGTTGCTCGGTCATCAAGTTGATTAGCCGTGGCAAACAACAGTGAATCACATCTTTGCTTCCATGTTATTACTGCTTCATACCCCAGCCAGTCTTACCTGCATTGATTGTGATTGCCACACTCCCTGTCTTCCGTAGCTTGGTATTAAGCAAACATACATTTTCAACTTGACTGAAGTGGTGTAATGGCAGGAAAACGAAGGAGATGGTCGGGGAGCTGTGCTAACTACGTCGTCGGCGATCGAAGTGCTCGGGAAGCTCGCAGTGCTTCACTAGGCATGCATACATTCACAACTTGACTCAAATGGTATTACGGCAGGGGTAGGAAGGAGTTGGTATGGATTTCATTCACCAGTCCTACCCTACAACATCATCAATCTGCTCCTGCCTTCCAAACTTTCTCAGCCTTATACGCTGGCTCCCTCATGGTCCACCTTTTCTTGTCTTCTAACTTCTGCTCTCACTGACCCTTGCACCGTCGATCTCCTTTCGCTTTCTGCCTTTCTTCACAATGGAGAATAAGAAAACATCCAAAGCCAAAAGGCTGCGCACCAGTCACATGGACGCCATGCTTGCATCGCTGCCACCAACTCGAATGGGCACCAATACATCTGCTGCGCAAGCCAATACATCTGCTATGCCAGCCGATGTCTCTCCTCGATGCCTCAATCCAGCTGCTCCTCAGGCCCTTCTAGCTGCTACTCCGGACGGTCCCAATCCTACCAATCCTGCAATTGCTCTACGACTAACCAATACATCTGCTCCTACGGCCCGTTCAGCTGCTTCTCCGGCTGCAGTATCTACTGCGTAAGCCGCTATATCTGCTGCGCAAGCCAATGTTTCTCTTCGCTCCGTCAATCCAGGTGTCCCTCTGGCCCGTTCAGCTGCTCAAGCCGCCATGTCTCCAGACCAAGGCCGGTCTTCTGTCAGTCAAGCGGAATCATCCACAACTCAAGCCGAGTCATCCACGACTCAACAAGCCGAGTCATCCACGACTCAACAAGCCGAGTCATCCGGTGTTATGATCCCTCGCGCTGTTTTTGAGGCACACAGAACGACTCTTGCTGACATCGGCATCTTTGAGGGTATGCGCACTCCACCGGACCGTTCAACCAGACCCCAGTACGGACCTCAGCATTATCCAATCGGGCCCTTTGCATTTCCTAAGGTCCGTATAGCGGATCCGTTACGTCCTCGATATCAAACCAACGAGTTCACATCCGGTGATGCGAAAGCATACGTCCACAAGCAAACTCATGGCTCCAAGCTTACCATACTTACCGACGACGATGGTAAGAAGGCAGTGCAGAATACGATCAAGCACTATGCTACACACATGCATAAGAAAAAGCAGCATGTTATGACCCCTGTCTCTGCTCCTCAAAAGTATGGCGCGACGTCAAGATATTTTCGTCTTCCTTGTAACGGCACACAACTAGGTCTTGATAAAGACGTTATTTCCTGTAGAGTGCTTCTAAGTCGCCCTTCTACGAGCGCTCAACCTGTTGATACTAGACGCCAATCACCTTCTAAGCTCAAAACGTTACCGGGATCCAAGGCTGCTACGATCCTTCCAGAGCTAGACGATGCTGTCGCTGAAGAGGCGAAGGTATGGGTTTGTCCAGAGCCTTGCTACGGGCAATACTGCCACCCAGAAACTACAAGGGAGATGATCATACATCATCTTATGTACGACGACCACACAAGCTTCTCCTGCCACAAGCTAGAGAATCCATGTCTCTTGAGATGTAGAAAGGGCTTCTGTAACGAAGATCTTCTTAAAGAACACATTCGCATGCGACAGTGTCTTGCAGAGGACGAATCAAATGAGATTGTAGAAGAAGTGGAAGAAGTCACCGATCTGGAAACAGGCCCTTACGGATGTGTGCCTTGCAGTCTCGGCTTCCCAACAATCCGAGATCTGTCCATCCATGTCTTTCGTCCAGACAGTGGCTGCAGGTAAATCGACGACAGTATCATCCAAACACACATTCCAGTCAAAGAGGTTGATATTAGACGTGTTAAATTGCCAAGAGCCAGACTTATGCGTAGACCCTTGCCAAAGAGGGTTACATGCGTTACCAGGCATAGCTCCAAAGCTAATCACGAGACGAAGACTATTGAAGTTTCACATGCCGAAGTCAAAGATCGCGGATGATTCTTTGAAAATGGGCTATATCGATTCTGACACCGACGTTGTCACCATCTGCGGGTATGACGCAAAGAGTCGACGACTACCAACGATGTATGAGAACATTGAACTTGGAACCCACTTTACGCAGCATGACCAGGTGTTCAAACGGGAACGCATCGATAGCGGCCAAGAACGGTATCCCATCGGACTTGATGAAGACGTGATCGTTTCATCTTTACTCTATTCTTCCCGTGATGGGCTGTAGAAATGCACAATACCATTGGGAAACGGGATAGATCCATAGAGAAACAATATACTCCGGGCTCTCACTGGGTGCATCTCTGATCTAGAATCTTTTGTGCCTTTTTATAGTGGAAATGTCAACTCTGGGCCTTCGTGAGAGAAGCGCGGGAGTTGTATACCGCTTTAACCAGCACATGTGGAGGTTACTCTAAGGCGTGCAAGAGATTTATCAAACGAGGAATCGTAACATTTGTATACATGGTGAATCGAACCAGATTTCCAATCGAAGTAAATGCACCTTAGCGAATTGCACACCGATGTTTCGCTTATATACAGAATCCCAAACATAGCAGATATACCAATGATCATCTAGTAAGAATAACTGGCGTCTCTACTTTCTACACACCCAAGTCTCCAGTGGGGAAGTAATTGAGTCTAACAGAGTACGAAGAATAAAGAGGCATGTGCGGCTGCTCATCTTCCATCACAGTATCCTGGCTCTTTGGGGCCTCCTGAAGCCCAACTCAGCACGGTGAGCGCGGTGGTGTAGCCCATGATGAAGAGACCAAAGACGACGAGAAGGATGTCGGCAATACGTTGCCATGAGCGGGTTGCGACAGCACGGTAGTGCATAAGAGGCTGTGATGATGATTAGTAAGAGAACAAAAAAGGCAACTGAGGCCGACTTACAGGGTAAACAAAGACCAGAGGAATACAGGCGAAACTGCCGACAAGAGCGACGAACTTGTCAAGCTGTCCTGCACCAGCCCATGCAATGACAGCACAGAGAGCAACCATGAAGAATCTGAATACATTCTTCTTCCACTTGATCCATGGGTTGTACTTGCCAGTACGACTGAAGAGTTGTTGAGAGGTAATCTCAATAGCAGGGTAGATCTGCAAGGGAGTAGAGAGCAAAATGGCCAGAGAGTAGATGAACTGTACGCTGTTGACAAGCTTGTTGTCTTGAGGCATGTTGAGGAGGACGACAGTCTTGGTGTGGCTACCGTAGGCGGCGTAGGAAAGAGCGCCCATGGAGATGAAAATGACAGTAACTGCAACCATGACTGTTCCCAGGACGCGAGGGAACTTCTTGGGGTCCTTCATACCAGATTGGATAGGAATGATAAGACCGATACCCTCGAAGGTGAAGATGGCAGTACCAATGAACAGTGTCCAATCGTCCTTGTTGAACTGGATGATGTCAGCGATGCCGTGGTTGTCAACCAAGGTCAAGATGTCGTAGTAGTAGAGATAAACAAGGCCAAGAACAATGAACAGATCTGCAATCAGAGCGAGCTTCTGAATGTTGTTGATGTTGCGGTACAGACTGAGAGGCAAGAAGACGACCATCTGCATCAGAATCATGTACTTGATGTCGATAAAGGTACGACACTTTGTCACGGCCAAGACAAATGCCTGCAGGTTTTCCGAGACAAAGACGATGTAGGCGGATGAGAAACCAATCTGACTGATGACAAGAGAGGAGTTGATGAGGTTTCGGAACCATCTGCCGTAGATCTTGCCGCCCATGTCACCGAAAGAGGCGTGGACTTTCAGGCGAACGTTGACGAGGAGGATGAAACACCAGAAGCTCAGAAGAGCGATACCCAGGAGGACCAAGTTGCTGAACATCATGCCACCATTGAGGTAGGCACGGGGCAGGAACAAGACTCCGGTTCCGACGAACGACTTGAGCAGTAGCATGGCAGCACCACCAGGGCTACCCTTACCAGCCTGCTCCTTTCTTCTTCGCTTGCGCTTACCGGGAGTCAGTAATGCACTGTCTTCGCCCCACTCACGCTCTTGACCATCCTGATCGTCATCATCATCATGGTAGGTTTCAGAGGTGAAGTACTCATCGGGACCGAGAGCCTCATCGTCGTCCTCGAGCGATTCACCAGCGAAATGGCCGTAAAGGGTGAGGAATTCTATGAAGTTGTTGGCCAAGAATTGAGGTTGTTGGCGAGCAGGAGGCTCGGTCTGAGCGCGATTCGAGCCGTAGTTGGGTCTCGAGGTACGTGTTTCCGGGGCAGGAGAGCCGGCAGTGCGGCGGATGTAGTCTCTGCGCAGACCTCCAGGCATTTTGATATTTGTAAGTTCTGGATCGTCCTCGTTGGGACGAGGCAGATTGACACTCAGACTTCTCTTCAGACGACCAGTCTCACGAGCCTGACGCTCTCCCTCCTCACGCTCGCGCTCTTCGGTGTAGCGGTAGATGTGTCTTGTCATGTCTCCGCCCTGTAGTTGGAGACTTGAAAAGTGGTCATCATCAATGCCAGGACCATTCTCGACAGATTTGGCGACTTCAGGAAGAGCCGATGGACGCTGGAACGAGGACGAGACCTGAAGGTTTTGATGTGAGGTGCGTTGAGCGGGACCGACCAAGTGCCGGCGCAGGACTTCGAGGTCTTCGTTTTTGTTCGGGCTTTGCGAGTAGGAGGCATCGTCGGGGTAGGTTTGGGCGGCGGGAGCAGGTGATGCGAAACGAGGCGGGCTCCCAGCAGCAAAGCTTCCTCTCAGGGCTTGCGACAGCGACGAGGGGCCGGGCCCGGGGATGGAGCCTCGAGGATATGACGCTCCGGGCAGAGGCTCATTGTCGTCTGGACTGGCATCCCGAGAGTCGTCTTGGCCGTCGAGTTGACGCGGAGTGGGAATCTGTCTGATGGGAGGAGTGCCGAAGGGAAGGGGACTCGCAAGTCTCGCGGTCGAGTAGCTACGAGAAGACGGCGAGCCTTGGCCGTACGGGGAGGGTGAACGTGGGGGTGCTGAGCCAATGGCTTGCGGTGATGTGCCGCTGCGATTGCCTGACATTGCTGCTCTGTCGGCTGCAAAATCTGGTCGTAACAGGAGGAAGGAGCGCTGAAAAACAACAGAGGCCGTCGTCGGGTCAGGTCAACATGTACAGATTACAGATTACCCTACGCGAGGTCACTGGCTCGTAGAAGACCCTGCACTGACACCCGCATCGCATGCCCGCCGTCTCGCGTCCGCCTGACTTAGGGCAACGCCAGCCGAAGTCATTCAAGCCAAGCCCCCACACATGCTTGTTCACATGCACTCTGAGAGCCCCATTGCTTTGTATGTCAACAACCACCTTATCTCTGCTTGTTTCGACCTCTGCCACTCTCAAGCTATCTACTCGTCGTCGCTATCGCTGCCTGCTACCTCCTGTACATCCTCCTCGTCGTCGTCTGCCACCTCCGCCGGGCCGTCCATAACGAACGCAACCAGGCATGTGATGCGGTGCCCTGTCTCGTGCGTTCCTATCGGCGTGCCAATTTGACGCACCTCTCCCTTTGCTTGTTCTGTCGAAGCTCCTTCCAGAATCTCCGAGACATTACATTTCCACAACCTGACTGCGCCATCGCTGCTGCCCGTTACGATGGTCAGAGGTGCTGCTGCCTTGTGTTGCAACACCTCAAAGTCCTTGATTCTGCCGCTGAAGCCAGCTTGGTTGCCTCCCAGCTGTCCCACTGCCGCGCACTGTGGAACCTCTTCGTCCTCCTTTTCACTTTCAACTGTCGTCTTCAAATCATAGAAGATGATTCTGCCGTCCTCGGTCGAGATGGCCAGGATGCTGTGCCCCTCACCAGCGGGCACGATGCGCATCTGGTGGAGTTTGGTAGGTGGTGATGGTCGGATGATGGCCTTGGGCATTGAATCCTGTCATGACTGTCAGTTGCGACTACTTTCTCAAAATGCATCAGGCACCACTCACCATGCCGTAAATCACCGCTCCTCTCTCAAATCCAACAACGTACTCTTCACCGTCCTCGCCCCACGCCAGCTTCCTCCCCTCGCCGCTACTGTATCTGCCCTCGCCTGCAGCCTGCAGCAAACTCTTGTCAAAGTTCAAGACTCCAGCCTTTTTGCCTGTCACCAGGTTCCACAATCTCATACATCTTTCTCCTTTGCCTACAGTAACCATGACCTTCATGCTAGGGTGGATAGCAAAGTCATTGACGCCGGTAGGTACTTCTCCAGGTCCAGCAGTGTCGCCGCTGGGTCGTCCTACGGCCTTGGGAATGGGACACTTGATTGTTGATAGCACGGTCCAGTCGCGAGTTCTCGAGATAGCGACAGTGTTGTCGTCAGCTGCACTAAAGAGCTTGCCTCGGGTGGGGAACTGTAGCTTGTTCACGCTACGCGCATGGTGTAACAGACTACCGAGTTCCTTGTTTCGGGGGTTCTCGACGATGCTTGAAGACGAGAGAGTAGGAAGTTGGGGTTTATCGCTGACAAGGGGTGGAGAGGTCGAGATGTTGAATAGGTTGATGCGCTCATCGGTGCTGCCGGTCGCAAGTACTCGTTTGTGAGCCTCGGTGGGCGCTGAGAGGGCCAGGCAGCGGACAGCACTCGAATGAGCAGCAAACAAGAAGGTATCCGAATATGTGGGTTCCTTCTGATCTTCCTCTGATGGTTCGGCTTCGAGAACGTTCTCAGAAACGGTGGCAGCGAAGCCGTGGAGAACTCTTTCGTACGATCCGGTGACAATCTGGATCGAGAGAGACTCGGACTTGGTGTCATTTGTCGCGGCAGCAGATTTGTTGGAAGCTTTTGTCGGCTTCGTCGATGTAGACTTTTTTGCGGACTTGGTGGGCTTGGTGACCTCTGCGAACCTGGCCGTCTTTCCGTTGGTGACACGGGCGCTCAGCTGCGCATCCTCGCTCTTTCTCTTGACCATTTTGAATCGTGTTGTGTGTTGATGTATGAGAGTTGGTATGTTGGTAGAAAAAAGTAGAAAGTTTCCAAAGCTTGAGATTGGGGTTGTCGCTTGGCGCGAGGGCGTCGGTGGCTCTCGATGTTGACGCGACCTCATCAAGGAACACGCATCCAACTGCATATCCCATCTTCAATTTCCATCGAAACATTCCCACACCCGTCTTCATTCATTGAGTGACTGGTGCTGTGAATGCTCGGTCTCGAAATCTATGTCCCTAGCACATTTGCGAGATGGACCGCTTTCTGAACGCAAGGCTGCCAGAGCGTAAGTTGACATCTACTCGTTCTACGGGCGCAATTTATATCAATCTGTTCGCACGCGCGACGCGAACCTAGAAAATCGCTCCGTTTCTTTTTCTGTTTTGTGGTTGTCGAGTTGTGCTGACAAGTCTGTCGCAGGGCATCGTTGACCAAGCGAGCTGCCCGCCTGCGCGCTTTGAACCAAATCACTCAATCCATCACTCAGCAATGCGGCCTTCCTCCTGCTCTCAACCTCGATTTTGATTCTCTTCCATCTCCTCCACACACTCCTTCCGAAGATTTACTTCTAAACGCTGCCGATTTAGAAAAGTAAGTAGTCGTGCTTTTTTGAATTAATCCTTCATCTCTTATTGGTTTTCCTATTTTAGAGGCTTGCATTTCCGGGACTCCTTGTTGCCTCTCTCCTTGGATGGTATAGAACAAAACCCCGCAATCAAAGCTTTGGCTCGTCGAGATGCGACTTCTTCAACCGATCTTGGAATCACCAATGACCAGTCTCAAGCATCGGTTCCTTACACTAACCCAGATATCATCACGAACTCACATCGCCTCAACCCGGACAAGGTCGACTCTGTACGCCTCTCCAACGATGATTCATCGGTCAATCTGCCCGGTCGCGACGGTCAAAGGCATCGTCCGCGCACCGTCCATCTCCCACCCAAGGAAGTTCAGGAAGAACGATATCGCGAGAAGCAACTGCGTCAAGAAGCACGCCGGAGAGATGCTGCCGAATCAGAGAAGGCTCAAGTCGAAACCGCATCGTCGCCAACTTCAACTGCTGGTGCTCCTTCAATGGCTACACCTTTGCCCGCCGGCCCATCACCCTTGACCAGTACTGATGATGACACCACGTCTGCTAACCAGACTGTAAGTGTACCTCCTAGCTTACAGCCTTCACCTGAAGAAATCCTTGCCAAAGAACAACACGACAAGCTATTACAGTCGCAGAAGGAAATCGCATATCGTGAGGCCCTTGGACATGAGGACGACTCTCCTGATGTGCAATTACGGCTCGAGCAGGAGCAAGCGGCAAAGGCGACTAGGGACGCTACTTTGAGTGCCAAGCCCTCTTTAGTGAATGTTCATGACAATGTCAGCACAGCAATAGCAGCTCGCGACGCATCTCAAGTTACTGCGCCAGCACAAGCCCAATCTGAATCACCTTCTGATTCTGTTTCCGACGCTTCACAAAAGAAGAGAGCTCCGCGTCCTTCACTTGTCAACATTATGCCACCTAGGGATCCTACACTTGCCAATGCTGTCGTCGAAAATACAGGCCCTGTCCGCACTCAGTCCACGTCGGAAATGAACGAACCGTCAAGACCGTCTCTCCTCGCTTCAAAGCGCGCTCACACGACGGGTGAAGTCTTGAAGGTCAAGACCGAGCAGCCAGTTGTGAGGCGCCAACAGCGACCAGTCAAGGATCAGCCACAGTCGCCTGTTTCGTTACGATGCTCAGAACTCTTGAAGAAAGAGGGCTACAACACTCTCAAAGGAGTGTCTTTCGAGCTCACCAAGGACTATCTGGAGCCTCTGTACCGCATACAGGTCCACGAACCTCCGAATGGAAGACCTTTGCACGAACTATTGCAAAAGGCCAGCAAAGTTATCACAACAACTGAGCAGTTTGCGGGATACCACGAGAGACAGGATCAACGCATTCTCAGGAGGATCTACCAGCTCCAGAATGCAAATCGCTGGTCCCTCAGACAGATGCAACCATGTGCCGAGCCGGCTGCTCCCAAAACACACATGGATCATCTCATGGCTGAGATGAAGTGGATGAGAACCGATTTCCGCCAAGAGCGAAAGATGAAAAGAGCAACGGCCAAATTCTTTGCAGAACAATGTGTGGAATGGTTCCATGCGGATGCAGAGACTCGAAGGTCGATGCAAATCAGAACCAAGTCTGTCGAGGCTTTGTGTCAGGATACGGCAGTTCCACACTCTCCTGCAGAGTCGAACTTTGAGAATATTGATGGACACAGTCAAGGAGCTCAGTCGCCACCCGGTCTGGACAACGACGTCGAATCCAGCGTTGAGGATTTTGACACTCCCAGGACACCGCAGTATGCGACTGTGGTTCCATCATCATTCTTCTCAGCCATCAACATGGACAAGGAGACATTTCATATGCAGGACAATGAGGCATTGCACAGCGCTCTCGCTGAGCTTCCACTACTCACTCCTTTCGACGAGGACGAGACCCCTGCTCATTTGATTATCAAACGTCCGACTCCGGCGGTGTCAAAGTTCTGTGCTGCTAAACTGATGATTGATGTCAGTGGCCCACCAAAGAAGAGAAGCAGATACGACTACAGTGACGAAGATGACTCGATGGATGAGAGTTCGAAGCCTGCCTCAAAGAGACCACGCGCAAGTCAAGATGATTCAGGTTTGCGACCAGAGCAGACAGATGTTGCTCTCTTCGAACCCGAGAACAAGCTTTTGCGAAGTAGATTGCACCAAAACACCGCATTCCGGCCCCCGTCAGAGTTTCAGATGCCATCTTCACAATTCTACGAGTTCAGAGTGGCATCGCAATGGACGGAGGAAGATCAACAAGCTCTGCGTCGTCTCGCCAAGGAGTACTCGTTCAACTGGTCTCTCATTGCAGACGATCTTTCGTTATCATCCAGGTTTACTAGTGCATCTGATAGACGCACGCCATGGGAGTGCTTTGAGCGCTGGGTGGAATTGGAGAGTCTTCCTAACGAGATGCGCAAAACTCTTTACTTCAAGACCTGGAACCAGCGACTCGAGGGAGCGAACAGGAACAATGAAGCCAAGTACCAACAACAGGTCGCGCAGCTTGCACAGACTCCAGGACAACCTCCCGCGGTCATGCGGAAGAAAACAACACCTTTCAAAGTCGACAAACGTCGGCAGAATCGATACTTGCACATGGTGGACGCGATGCGTAAACTGGCTAGAAAACGGGAGCAACAGGCTCATAAGCAGGCCGAAGGTGAGGTTGCTCAATGATGTCTGCCACGACTTTTACTGACAGTAGCAACAGCTCAAAAAGCCGCGCACATGCGCAAGCAACACGAAAACGCAGCACCGAAGAACGGAATTCCAACACCTCAAGAATTCAGCAAAATGCGCCAGGAGCGGGATGTGCAAGTACATGCAAGACAAGAACGTTACAGAGAACAGATGCTTGTGCAACAACGCGTATGTCATGCGAGATTATCTACAAATATGTTATTCAGATGCTTACAATCTTACAGCAGGCTCAAATGCAACGTAACGGCCAGATGCCGAACCAACAAGCGCATCCTACTGCCAACGCTCTCAATCGCCCTGGACCTAACATGCCTCACCCACAGGGCTCTCAAGCACAACCTGGCGGGCCTCAACAGATTAACCATCAGGGCCTTCAGAACGGACAGCACCCCAATGCTGCTGCCCAAGGAGTTGCTCATCTCAATACGCCACAGACGGGAATGCGTGGTGGCATACCACAAGCCCAGATGCAACCAAATATGCGTCCCGCGGCCAACGGCCAAGCTCATGGAACGCCAGATGGCATGCAGCAGAGAGTACTCGAGGCGCAAAGGGTCAACCAACCAAAAATGAATGGTCAGCAATACCAAATGGCACCACCAAATCGAGCAAGTCCTGGAGGTGTACATCTTCCCAACGGCGTGAGCAGTCAGCCTGCGATGAATGGCATGCAACCCGTCCGCACTCCTGGTCCTCAAGCACAGAACCATCAGCCGACTCCGAACGGCAATGCTGCTTCACCGCACATGCCGCCACCACCGACTCCCACAGGCCAATCGCAACAATCAGCCCAGCTTTCGAGTGGACCTGTCCCGAATATTGCGACAATCACTCACCAGCTCCAGGCACAGTACCCGCAAGCCTCGGCAGAGAAGATTCAGGAGATGGCGACCGAACGCCTGCGACACATTCATCTGCAAGGACAGCACCAACAATCTCATCAGCAAGCTCGTCAAAGCGCACTCAGCGCTGCTGCTGGAACACATGCGACTAATGTCATACCGAATGGATCGCCCGCTTATCATCAGAACCAGACAGCCTTCCACCAGAACAATGGCAACGGACAGCATGCATCATTCAATGCGAACAACAGCAATGCGACAAGCAATGCAGGAAATGCCTCTGCACAACAGTACGCTGCCGGGATGCGCCAACGCGTTCTGGCTCAACAAAGCCAAATGCAACACCAGAATCAGAACACATCGGTACAGAACAATGGCAGCCCGCGAGTGGCGCAGGCCAGTCCAGTACCTGGCATGGCGATCCCGAGTCCGAACATGGCCTCTGCTCACCCTGTGTCAAACATACCTCTCAATGCCAACAACCGTACCCCTGCCCCTCAGATGAGGAGAATGGGCAGTGGTCAAGGAGTTTCGGCTTCTGGAACACCTCAGCCAGTACCTCAGCTGCAGCAGACCCCATCGGCTATGCAGCGACAAAGTCCTGTTGTTCAGCAAGCCAGCCCCAGACCTGTCTCCGCTGGTGTTGCGAGACAATAGTGTGGCTCGCATGCATCCTTGGAATTGACTGCTCAGGGAGGGCACTGATTCGCTGATCTGTGCAGTTAGGTGCTGGAGAGTGTCAGTGGACATCTGGTCAATTGTTTGAAGCGGCGGGAGGCGCGCTTGGTGTCGGTATCCTCGCAAGAGATAGATAGCAGGCAAAGGAACGTGGGCACATGAAGTAGCTCCAGTGCCCTTTGTCATCATCTTCATGTACAAAAATTCAGTATTCGTTTTTCTTCACTCTCATTCTGCTACTGCCTTTTATTTTGATCAAGTACACATCAACGGCCATGCGCTGTCATGCTGAAAGTCTAGTCGCTGGTGTTCGTGTTCAAGTGTGGGCAAGACATGAAACTTGCGAGCAAGAGAGTAGTAAAACAATTGAAGCATATATAATGAGTGCCTGCTCTGTGTCTATATAGCTCTGGAGCCATGTAGTATGTTTTTTTATGATTGTGGTCGTCTCATCGCACCGTACGGAGTATACCCCGTAGAGAGGGCTCCCTAACGCGTGCCATTTCAAGCTTCCCGCCTCGAAGTTCTTCGACAGCTTAAGTGGCTGCACGGGCATATCGTCTATTGTTGCTTTGCATTTTGGGCGTGCTTATTCCCTGCCTCTCTGCGGCACGGTCAAAAAACAAATGCTATGTCGCCGGAGACAGCTTAATATCAAGGTATAGCGACGGCGACAAGTCCGCCGCTATAAGACGATAAATTCTTCTGGGTATCCGCATTCCATGTGCGAACTTCTTCTTCTACGACCGGGGGAGGAGGTGGACCAGGAGAGGAGGTGGACCAGGAGATGAACGGTTTGGGCTCGCTTCGGCGACGGGCATCATGCCCGGGGCATGTGAGGCTCGAGCTGAATTTAGTCTCCACCGGTCCGTGCTAGCACAAGTCAAAACTCTGGGCGTGGCACCCAAAAGTGTGGCAGTTTGGCAGAGAGAGATCGAGATTACTATAGAGGCGGCTTAAATCGATGATCGACTAGCCGATATACCTTGTGTTGACAATCGGTTGGCGCATGCGTAACGTAAATGAAGGTCATGGCACGCGCGCCTTCTACAGGTTATACTATACATGGTGCCCTCTCTGCCTGCGCTACCTACTGACTCCTCTCCCTCCAATTACCTCTGCCATCTCGATGCTGCCCCCGCACATTGTATCTGAATATACCGACTCGTTTGCAACAGTCTATAGAAGAGAGCATTTTTGGCCACGGCACCAAGGACAAAAAGGATGAACATCGCCGCCATGCTGGAGCCGACTCATGTTGCGCCATACCCTTACATGACATCTGCTTCGTCTTCACCACCGCAGACGTCTTCGCAGCAGCGCCTGCCTTCCATCACCCATGTGACCTCAGCACTATACAACCAGCAGCAACAGCCACTCTCATTGCACAATATGCAGCAACACATTCAGATTATGCCACAGCCACCACTGTCCTCGCTGCCACAACCCCGACAAGTCCTACCACCACGCCTCGACTCAAAGTCCTCGATCGACTCTACCACCCAGGGCTCCATTGAACATACTCCGCAACCTCACGCATCATCATCATCGTCGTCTCAGCACCCTCGGAACGGCGCTACAGCACGCAGGGATTCATCGGCCTCTTTATCACACACGAATTCTCGCCAGCGTCGTCGTCCTGGCGGTCAGACAAAAGCTGCCTGTTTACCCTGTCGCAAGCGCAAGTCAAAGGTATGTCTCCACTGCTCTCACCTCCTATAACCACAACATGATTGAAAAGAGCTTCCTGCTAATCTCTCTCTCGCAACAGTGTGACGGTGTTCGGCCTGAATGCAAATGCTGCATCGCAAAAGCTACGCCTTGCAGTTACAGTGTCGTCACCCCGGGCGTAACACAGCAACAAGCCGTCAAGAACGAACTGGATGCTTATAAGCGTGTCTTGACACTGATAAGGGAAAGCAACCCTACAGACGCAGATGCTTTGGTCAAAATTATCAAGGAAAGGGACAGCTTGAATGATGCTGTTCAGGATATTCAGACCATGACAACGCGGCCGAACCACATTGGCGATGTTTGAGCGATTGGGGAAGGCTTGAATTATGAAAAGCGAAACAGAGGACGAGAACGTACAGAACGAGTCACACGACAGAAGGGGTCTTTGGCGTCTGTAACAAGGACAATGCGCCCGGAGAGTGATTCCGTCACATAGACCAAGGACGGTAAAGCCTGTGGCCTTTTACGACCAAAGAGAGAGAGGTGAGGCCCATGACGCGTCGCATAAGCTACCAGTCAATCTACAGCATCACAACAGCAGCCAGTCGATTCAGCCTTGCTGCGCTAGTCCATAAGAACCCCTTTCCTCGATCGATATGACGGAACGTCGAACACAAGCGCCTAAAGGAGATAGAGAGACGAAAAATGACACTCGGAGCATATCCTTGCATGCACGTCCTAAGAAAAGTCTTGGTGGATTGTTCGCAGCGATCGCAGTCTGGCGATCGCCCCTTCGGACCTGAGGGAGGACTCAGCTCCGCCGCCATGGAACAGTGGACAAGTAGGAGGACTCAGCTCCGCCGCCATGGAACAAAGGCGCTTGTGGCTCGCATTGCATTTGCGGGTTTGGGCCAAGCAAAGACAATGGGCTTCAAAAGCACAGGTCATTTACAATCCATGCAAGCACCATTCACTTCCGGTCCATGTAACCTTTCCTCCTTTGTTGGTTATAGGCGACTATTTCCACCCCAGATAGCTCAACAATGTCCAAAGAAGATGTCGTGTTCTGTTGTGTGCAGCAGTCCAAAACAAAAAAGAATCCCAGGGCTGCTGGCTGGGGCACGGTCGAAATGCCCGAAAGCTGCGCTGTGCCTCTGTACATGACCCTTGTCCCCCTGGGGGCGATAATATCTGATTCAGACGTGCTCCGTATCCCGTAGCATATTCATCTTTTCCCAAGGCACGCTTCAATCCTTCAATCATACCATTGCATGATTGAAAATTTAAGCGAAGTGAAATAAAACAAGAAAAAGTGTAATAAATCAAAGAGCAAATACAAGTAAAGGGAAATGAAATTAAACTTCCTTCTTTTGCGAACAAATAAATGGACATGGAAGTTTCTCAAACGGTCGACACGAGGATGAGAAAAGTCAATCGGAGATCGTTCCGGCAACATTATGCGACGGAAGCCCTGCCAAAACTAGATCGGAAACGAACGAGCATCGAGAACTGGAGCACGCATCGTTTTAGATACTTCAATGAGCATCGAGCATCGAAATCGCCAAACGTAACTCGGAAACATGTCCGTCAAAAGTCACTCGGATGGGAAATTGCAAGGCTAGCAAACACGTGTTTTGTGGAAAAAGTACCTTCGGAGTGGATTGCGAGTATAGTTCTGGCCAAAAAAAAAAAAAAAAGTATTCGGATACTGTTTCCGAAGAAGGGGACGTGGAGACCGTGTCCAAGCGAAGTAGAATAGTCAGAGGAGATTCGCGAGAACCGAGCTTAAGGGAATGAGACTAAATAGCTAGCAGATATTCGTATTCGGCTATTCAATCGAAATGTCCCCTTTACTTCTACATGAGTTCGACTGTAGGTTGTTCGGATGAGAAAAAGTTGTGGGTATCTGGTGAGATGTGGGTTCGTGATGCGGTTGGATATGGCGGTGCAATTGCAGTTCTGATTCGACTTTGTGGTATTTATGCCGAGATGGATGGTTTAATCCATCGATTTTATGTTCGGGTGACCATCGCAACTTCCTCCGATATTGTATGGGCCGAGTTGTTCATTAAGTGTAATGAACACCGGTTTTCCTTGTGGAAGAGAACCAATATCTTCTTAGAACGCTTCGAATCAATGCACTCTCTACACATTAGATATATTCACACTAATTGTATTATACATGAAGGTTGATAACAGAAGATCAGAATAAGGAAATGCTATGCGTTTTGCTCATTGAGCGGTTGTTGCACGTTAAAAATATGAGACAGAGCCGTAGCCCTGAGTATGACCCTGTCCTTGGGTTTGCTATAATTAGTATAATGCAACTTCACCACGCAAGGAAGGTGGGAGTGATGGTATCTGGTAAATACATGCTCTTGCTCAATCGAGAGACTTTTGGTGATTATATATTTGCTGTTTAACAACTTGCATCGTTTTTCCTCATCGTTTCTCCACGCTCTCACGAAAACATTAGCGCGGCGCTGGACCCATCAAAATGCACATTGCGCAGTAGTGAAGTCCACAGAGAGTTGACGACGTCACAACTCTCGATGGTTCCTTCGTATCTATTGACACAACTGCATTTCCATAGCTGTCCGTGTGTCATATCTTTATAGATGGGAAGATTTCACCGCGCGTTAGATACCGACATCTTGAAGACGAATTCACGCTAAGATATTCAAAGATACAATGTCTGAACGGGGAAGGATGTGTGTTATTCATGAGATATCCTACGTGGTGTACAGTGCGAAAACGGTATTGCCTTTGCTCTGTCCTTTATCGGCATCGCGAATTACCAAACTGCTTACATTCCGCTCCTGTTCCCTCACACTCGGCATTCATTCGCGATTAGAGAACGCATTGCCCTTCTTCGTCACATTCCCCAATGAACGGTATTTGACGAAAAAGTCGCGGTATTCTGGCTGCTCAGAATATGCGTCGAGGTCCTACGATGAAGATTAGCTGCCTATAACGATATATCATGAAAGACCATCCCAAAACAAGAAATTCGATACCTCATGATTCAGAAGATGGTCTGGAGAGTGAAGCTTACCCCTCGGTGCTCTTGGGGGAGGATTTCGCGCTGGTGATCGAGACCTTGACTGACGTATTTCTTCTCCGAAGGGAAGAGACCTTCGCGATGGCTTTCTGACCCTCTCATCAGGAGAACTGCGGGTTTCCTCACTGTTCCTGTCTCTAGCGGAAGTAGTGGTTGAAACACCCTTAATCTTGAATTCGGGGCTACCGTTTTCTGTTGCAGTTGATCGGGGTGGGTACTTATAGCGAAGCCCTGTACAATAGAACGTCTTGTTGCCTGCATCGTCGATCTCACTCACGGCCCGACCGGGATAGGTGTTGAAAACGTGCCTGACAAATAGTCCACCATCCATCGGTGGAACTTTAGAACCGGCAAAGTCGTCCTTGTATTTCTGATAGAGCTCTAGCTGGCTCACTCTACCATTCGAATCCTTCGTAAAGTTTTGCCGTACCCACTTTGACGTTCGTGCAGGGTCTTGTAGATTCAACAACGGATGAGGTTCTGTAGAGATGACTTTCTGTGGTGTACTGGTGGTACTTTGGGCATTGCCTTCGACGACAGATCGCCTCAGATCGTCTCCTACCGACCTAGGAGCAAGAGGAGGGGCCGTGGGTGGCGTTCGGTGAACTAGCGGTGGCCGTGGTTGTCTTACACCTGGACTCGTCTGTGGAGACGTGGGAGCGCTGGACCTGACAGAAGGTGTATCAATGGCAGGTGCCTTGTTGAAGATGGTCTTCAGCTTAGTGGGAGTCAACATAGGGACCAGGTCAGGCTTTGCAGTCTTCTGGAGATGTTCACGCCAGTAGGTGTCATAATCGAGAATCTTTCCGCCGTTAGCGATAGTCCGACTGGCCCATGGTAGAAACTCTGCTGGCTGCAGGACCACATAATTGTCCCACTGTGATGGAGAAACGTCCGAAGAGGTGTGAAGGTTCTTGCATAAGGTCTCAAAAGCCGTTCGGTTACCCTTAAAATTGCGCTCCTTGATCATTTGACTGAACAAATCATCAATCGTCAGAGTCTTCACAGTCTTCGGAGTCTTCAGAGGTCCAAATCTACACACAACGCTTTTTCCGTCGAAGAGCGAGTTGTGTTTTGCTTCAAGGGCTCTACATGCTGCATCGACATTGGCGAAATTGACGAAGCCAGACTTTTTCTTGGCAAACGCAGAGACGGGGTTGAATTCTGCAAACATCTGCTCAAGTTGGGCGTCAGTGATGGTGACAGGGAGCGATCCAACCCAAAGAGCTTTATTTGGTTCGCCGAATATGCCTTTCTCTATCTCTTGTCTGATTTGAGAATCTGAATCACGACTACGCATGTCTGCACGGTGCGAGGGTTTAGGTGGCAATGGGTTGACAGAGGCTGTACCAAGATCTCGCCTGTCTGTAAGGCGTGGGGCTCTAGCCGACAGCGAAGTGGCAGAACGTGCAAGATCCGAGACGGGCGACTCGGAAGTAGTGGGTCCGGAGACGCCATGTGTAGAAACAGCGGGTTCAGGAATATTTGAGCCAGCGACAGCAGGTTCAGGAGGTTCGCTCTCCGGTGCAGTCACTATGTGCTCATCTGACTGATCGCTCTGCCGACGCCATTGGTCGATTATCGCAGCCCTGTTGACAGCATTAGGATCCAGTGGCTTAGCCGAGTCAACCGGTGTTTCGTCGACTTCCATTGGATCGGGTTGCGGCTCTATGTCCGCAACGGGCAGCTCTGGGTCCGCCTCAATCTTGTCAACAAGCTGGGCTGTCGCTCGTGGCACTTGCGGGTTATTCATGTTGGGATCAACAAGGGGGGCCTTCTTTCGCTGTTCGTAGAATTCACGCTTGATTCGAGCGGCTCTTCTCTGTAATCTGGCTGCTTCTTCTGTCAGTTCCAAGCCAGATCGCTGATGCTTTTGTGGCCAAGATGTTGGGGATCCTGTCACAACAGCTTGTGGTCGCTCGTCAACATCCTGGCCAGTCGTGACTTGGGGTTGATCATCCATGGAAATATCGTTATCAACTTGATGCTGGTCATCTATTGACAATGTATTGTTGGGCTGGCCGAGATGCTGCTGAACTAGTGGTACGTCGTCTTCCAGAGCACCTGTGAATTCTTCGATTATCTCCTGAGGTTGCGGAGATGCAGCAACCTCAAGTATAGGAGAGGAGGCTCGGTCAAGTTCATCAGGTGGAAATTCATCAGGAGATGCTTCTCTCACGGGAGGTAATTTCAATACGGGATCAGCGTGCTGTGTCCCAGGATTTGGTCTTGCGGCGCTCTCTTCAGGCGAACCAAGAGGATACTCAGGGAGTTGTCGCAAATTTGGCTTTGGTGAAGGGGGATATTCAACATCAGAATCATAGCCTTCTTGAGATACAGGTGGGCTTGAGGATATCTCGGCGATAGGTTCATCGACCTGCATGTGATCTCCGCTGCTGTCCGGTGGCAATTCGCCTGGCAGTAGTTTGACTAACGGTACCTTAGCTAACGGCGTGGTGAATGATGGTTCAGGTTCCACAATGTTGGTCGAACGTCGCAGGGTGTCATTACGATACCGGGGTTGAGCATGATGCTCGGGTGACGAATCCCATGAAATCTCGCTGCTTTGAGTCCCCTGAGTCACGGGAAGAGTGTTCAACAACTTGTTTTCTTCCTCGATCTGCCTCGCTCGCTCCTTCTTCTCGGCTTTAGCTGCTCGCCGCTCCGCAGCTTCTTCGATCTTTTTGAGGTCTTCCACAGGGATGTTTGGATGAGTGAATGTGGTTCCGGGTCGTGACGGCCACCAGGAGGAAGCCTTATCTAGCAGTTTTCGTTGGTTCTTTGGGATCGATCTTCGAGAATACTTGACAAATAACGGTGGGGGAGCTCTATGTAATGATCTTGAGCTGCTGGGGGACGTCTCATCCAACAAATGCGAGCTGGAAGTACCCAATGAAGCTGCCAGAGCTTCAGATTGAGATGGTAGAGGCACTCGTTGAGATGGTACAGGCACTCGTTGAGATGGTACAGGCGGTAGCGAAGACTGCGTGACCTCTAATGGCTCTGGTTGAGCTGAAGTCGGCGTGTTATTCGGCAGATCGATTTTGGGTCTCGTATTCTCCTTGGCCTGAAGTTGCACGTCGGCATTGTCGTTCGCAGGAGTACCTCTTGTCGCTTGTTCGTATATAGAAGGCTCGGCTAGAGGAATCTGTGACTCGAAATTTTGTGAAAGGGGTTGCGAGTCGATTTGCGATGGTGCTTGTGCTTGGGAGTCGCTGCTCTTAGTAGCTGGTACCGGAGGTGGAGCCATCTGAGCTGACATGTGGCTACCCAATCGTAAGGCTTGCTCACGATTGGTAGTAGTTGAAGCTCTCGCAGCCGAGTTCCTCGCTGACAACAGGCTTAATAGTCTGCTGCCTTCCTGAGCGTTTTTGGATTGGAGTTGTATGGGCTGGTTAAGGTTCAAGCCTGTCTGAACAGCGACATCTTCGTCGTCGTTGTGAATGCGAGGCCTCACCGATCGATGAGAACTCGAGTGGGTTGGAGATGTTTGTGAATGAGGACGCTTCGAGGGGTTATTCCTCTCCGCGATTTGCACATGATCGGGTAGGAGCTCGGTCATTTCCACGGCCGTATGACCAACCGATACGGTCGGCGGAGCATTATCTTTCACGGGTGCAGGTGTCATTGCTGATTGGTGAAGATGTTGCAGCTGTTTTAAAAAAGCCTCGACTTTGTCGAGGGTATGAACTTCTTTGACGAGGCTGGTATTGATGTCGAGAGTAGTAGAAATAGTCAAGTTAGAAATTAGCAGCTGAACTCGCGAGGGAATTGGACCCAGATGTGTGTGTGTAATGCCAGAGATTGTGGAGGTGATGGATCTAGTCGCGAGGGAGGAGAGTGTAGACGAGTACTGGTTCTTGAATCGATCTTTAGCTTCAAGACTGACTCTAGCCTGCATGGACACTAGGCCATCAGTGACTGTGAGAATTGGACCTTGAACCTGGGCTTGTCAGCATTTCATAGATGTTGAAGTAAAGACGTGATTGAGTGATAACAATGTCGATAGAGACAAACAGACAGGTTTGAACTGAATCCAGGGAATTGCGACTAACCTTGAGCACATGCAGCTCGACAGCGGGCATGTCGAGCTTGACTTTGATATTACTGCCATTTTCAGAGACGGCAAGAAGCAAGTCAGGTTCCGGCTTGATTGCATGATGCTTTGCCGTCTTGTAGGCCAGGGCATTATGCAGGTTCTCAGTCACGATAGTACCAAGGCGAGAGGCCATTATTGGTATACAATCAAAAGAGTTTCAGTGATAAACTCGATGGAGTGGCAGTTGATGCACCAAGGGCGCCAAAATGACGCGGCATGAGCAGCGGAAGACGCGCTGGAGAGCAGAAAGTTTGAGAAGGTGCGGAGAGAGTCCAAGTGCAGACTGGGCAGTTGCGATCGGCGTCATGGGTCGTACCAGTTCACAGTCACCAATCTTGACACTCCAGACCAACTACTTTTCGCACTTGCGACTCGACCTGTGCAACATTGTTACATCGCTACTGGAAAAGACGCACTGCTCCCCTGGTCGTCGACTACAAGCTAGCATTCTTGCCATCACCTGACGCCCATCTATTACCACCGACACCGACCGCCAATCCATACCCCTCGAAGCACTACACATTCCACTTCACGCTTAAGACGTCGTCGCTCGACGCAGCAAACAATGCGCCTACAACTTTTTTCCTCCCGCTGAGTCCACTGCTATGCCGACCACAGCTCGCATGCACTCGTCACCAGCTTCGAGGCGCGCCTCGCTGTCGTCCGTCAACTCGCCCATAGTAGACAAGGAGGCTTTGCAGAAAGAGCTGGACCATATTCATACCACTGCCTCCCGCTCAGTCACTCTGACTTCCTTCAGCGACTTTGACCCCAGCCGCAACACCGGTCCTCGTGTTCCTGGTCCCAAAGACTTGGTCAGTGGCCGAATCAGCGGTCTGTACTCGCGCTTGAGGCAGAGTGTCGGTGCGAGCTCGCCTAACTCGGACACCCATGTCCGTCCCGACAGCCGAGGGAGCCTGGCTATCACAGATGCCTCGTCCTTGAGGAGTTTCTCTAAACAGGAATCACCCACCCTCCTGCGTTCGAACCACGTTTCGCGCCCGAGCGATGCCAGTGCTGTGATAGCAGAGACCGACTTTGCTATCGCTCCCTCCATCCCTTCCTCTGCCGTCCATTCGCGTCCAGGTTCTCGTGATTTGACTCGCTCCGCTTTACATACCGCTGCATCATCTCCTTCGGCCACACGTGCTTCGCCCTCCAGACACGTCCGTCACGCAGAAGCCATCCATGCAGAGACCAAGAGGTTGTCGCAAAATCTGGATGCGAGACGTTCGTCGCAGCTTCTTGACGGGAATCTATCCTCAAGCACCGTGGACAACCATCGGCCATCACAGAAGGATGAAGCCAAGCGCCTGTCCCAGTTAGATGCCCCATTCATGGGTGCTCGACCAGAACGTTTATCCGTCAACTTGCAGTCCGAACGTGCCGATAGCCCGTCCAAAGCTACCGCCTCTGCTGACCGGCGTGACAGTGATGCATCCTCAAGAACTCAAAACCATCCAAAGCCCGAACGCCCTCCTCTCCGTGTATCTGCTTCTCACTTGCCTAACCTTCGCATCTCGCAAGCATCTATAGTTGATGGCATTCTTGACACCTCCTCCATATTTAGTACCAAGCCCAGCACACCCATGCTCGATACACATCCTAATTTCAATGCTGGCATGCAAGGTCGCCGAATGCTGCAGAGAGAAGGACAACCACTGGATGTATCTGAAAAAAAGTCTACCACTATTCCCGCTCATCTCAAACGGCGCGTCATCAGCAAAGAGTTCTGGATGAAGGATGAGAATGCTCGTGACTGCTTCTACTGTGGTGATCCTTTCTCCACCTTCCGCAGAAAGCATCATTGCAGGACATGCGGTCAAATCTTTGACGCCAAGTGTACTGTGACTGTTCAAGGCAAGCCTTTTGGCCAGTCGGGTACCCTCAGGTTATGCAAGCCGTGCGACGCCATGATCTATGGCAGTGATGATGACTCGACAGTATTCACTGACGAGGACGAACCCCTGAGATCTCCCATCTCCGCGTCCAATGCGCGGGATCACGACATGTTTAAGCCAGACGACCCGGCTCTCGCGACGCCATCAATTGGAATTCCGGTATCGAGGAGAAACAGGGAAGCCAAAAGGCGCTCTGCTGTTATTGAGTTTGATATGCAGCCTACTTTAGCACGGCCAAGTTCATCTCGTTCACTAAAGTCCATGACTGGAAGACCGCATTCTTCAAGTCACAAGCGTCACCACTCCCGCCACCAGTCTGTACGGCCACTGAAGACTCCTGCCGAAGAGCGAGGACCCTTCTACCAAAATATTGCCGAAACCCAGCGAAGACCGTTTACTGCCTTCCACAATGACAACATCATTGACCCCGACTTGGCCCCATTCTTATCTGACGATGGGTCTGATGTGGACGACCAGCCAAGCATCTACACCACCATCAGTGACATGCCTGGAGCGTCCTCGCTAGACAATGAACGAGCTGGATTTACAAGTTTACTAGCTTCAGCAGTCAAGAAGGGACGCTCACGGAGGGGTGATAGGAGCGTTGGTGGCCACAGCTTACGTGCTTCGCGTGACCTAGAGCACTTCATGTTTGCTTCCAAGCACCTCCCGAAGCTGCGAAAACAGCGCAACCAGAGTATTGGTAGTGTCGGTGTATCGCGTCCATCTCCTCGAAGGAGTCGCAGTCAGAATATGATGAAGACTTTCGAGGCTGGAGCCAACGACTCATCGGTGTTTGATGTCTTCAACCCTGTTCTTGCAGATCAAGCTCAGGTCAAACGAAGTTCCGGCATGCATGGCCTGAACGCTCCTGCAGTCGAACTTAACAGAGCCAGTTTGCAACATGTTGAGCGTCTTTTGACCCAGCTACTCAAAGAGTCTGAGATTCCCCGACGTCGACACTGGCAGAAAGCTCTGATGCCCATTCTTTTGCAGTGCCCTAATGACGTGGATCCAGATGTTCAGAATGGCGACGATATGGACATCAGAAACTACATCAAGATCAAGAAAGTGCCAGGAGGCAAACCTGGAGATACTTCATATATCTCTGGAGTCGTCTTCAGCAAGAACATTGCCCTCAAAGGCATGCGGCGAAGCTTTGTCCGTCCTCGTCTTGTGATCATCTCGTTCGCTATCGAGTACGCTCGCCATAATCACCACTTCATGAGCCTGGAACCCGTCATTGCTCAGGAGCGAGAGTACCTGCGCAACCTCGTGGGTCGTATTGTTGCATTGAAACCACAGATCTTGTTGGTCCAGCGAAATGTATCAGGACTGGCTCTGAACATGCTGCAAGAAGCCGGAATCACCGTGGTTTACAACATAAAAGAATCAGTTCTTGCTGCTGTAGCACGAATGACTCAAACAGTCTTGATCAAGTCGATAGACAAGCTTTCGATTGACCCCTCCGGGCTGGGACAGTGCTCCAACTTTGACGTCAAGACCTATGTGCATGGCAAGGTAAAAAAGACGTTCATCTGGATATCTGGCTGTCAACCGGATCTTGGCTGCACAATAGTTCTACGCGGAGCAGAGATGGAAACACTTCGTCAAATAAAGTGGATCACAGAATTTATGTGCTATGTCGTCTACAATCTCAAGTTGGAGACCTGTCTTATGCGAGATGAGTTCGTGTTGATTCCTTCTTCGATCAGCACTACTAAATCTACCCCACCAAACCTCAACATCGCTGCTTCCAGAACAGTAGATATTGCAAAAGCCCCAGTCACGCCCACCACTCAAACACAAACCGAAACCGAAACCGAGGTCACTATTCCAGCGCTACTAGCCGGTATCGAGGATGAGAAATCTGAGAGCAAACCTGACGTGTTGAATCACCTTGTTGATGCAGCGCGACATGTTGTATCTGAGCCTGCCGTCAGAGCACAAGATGATCAAGATGACGAGTCTATGCCATCGCAGTATAGAGAATTAATCGAGACGGCAAGAACTCGTCTGATTTCGTCGTCGCCATTCGTCAAGTTCCCCGAACCCGTGCTCCTGGCCAAAGTCCAAGACCAGGAAAGACGGGTCGAACAAACAAAACGGCTGAGAGACCGATACGATGCATTCGAAGCCGGGCCGGACGTCATTGGAAAGACCGACGAAACTGGAGAGGCAGGTGTGGCGTCAGCGGATAAATTCGAGTTGGTCCTGCCAGAAATGATTTCGAAGGCTGTTCCTGCCGATCAGAGCAGGTCAACACGGAGGTTCCTGCGAGAAATTCATGACGCGAAATATCAAATGGCTCTCCACGAATACAACATCAAGAAACGACAATGGGAATCGTTCTTCTCGATCAGCAACAACAATCCGTTCAACCCCTTCAGTCATCAGAACATTTTCGTATTGCATTCTCTCGTCAGCAATGCTTTGTCTGCACCTTGTGCTGGTCCCGAAGTTCTAGGTCTATCATTTTATGCCGGCTGGGGAAACGCTGAATTGGGACTGGAGGAAGATCTTACTCTCGGGCAATTCATCGAGGAGACCTGCGCCACCGCAGCGACTGCTTGCAAACAATGTAGTCACCGCATGTTCGATCACCATCGTCAATACGTCCACGGTACCGGCCAGGTCAGCGTTTCCGTCAAACGCTTCCCATCCAAATTCCAGAATCTGCACAACACCATCCTTATGTGGTCAACTTGCAAGATTTGCCAACAGGAGACTACATGGATACCAATGTCAGATAACTCCTGGAAATATTCTTTCGGAAAATATCTGGAGCTCAGTTTTTGGAGCACGCCGTTAAAACCACGAGCAGGCGTATGCCCACACGATATACACAAAGACTTTGTGAGATGTTTCGCTTTCCAGGGTCTTGCTGTCCGCATCCAGTGGGACAATGTAGACTTGTATGATGTTTTGGTACCCACACCGACAATCAACTGGGAGGTCAATGCTGGACTCGAGCTCAAAAACCAGCTTTATCTGCACTTCCAAGCGCGTCTGTCAGCTTTCATTGCATCGATCAGAGTCCGCCTGGACTCTATCAATCTCTCTACTGTTGCACCAGAGAAGCAAGCTGACGCTTCAGCGACCCTTGAAAAGCTGGCACAGAGAGTAGACAGCGACCATGAGACGTTGTTGCAGAAACTCCAAGACAAGTACATGGCTTCGAAGTTTTACGAGATCATTCCTCTCAACCGTGCAGTTCGCATGATGGATGAGAAAGCTCTCTTATGGGACGAGGATTTCACCGACTTCGAGACAAAGTTCTTCCCCTCCGAGCATGATATCAGAAGACTGGCTACCCTCCAGCTGAAGAAGTTGTTCCTCGATCGACCCGAAGCGGCTGGTATCTCTCACTATGATTTGGGCGATGCCGATGAGGGTATGGAGATGAAAGAGAGGCCATCATCAGGCATGGGTCTCACTGACGAAGATCTCCAATCTGAAAAGGCTCAGCACATGCTAACATCTGTTGTCCAAGAACATGGCCATTCAAATCCTGACATGGGTGCCAATACAAGCTCTCTCGATCCAAATGATCCAAGGGTCGAAGGTCCAGATAGCCTCGCCCTGTCGAAGCAGTTGTCGCCTAGCGAAATCGAGCAGGCTGTTGAGAGAGAAGATGTCAAGCATCTCGATCTTGCCGTCCCTTCAGCGTTTTCAGAACCTCCTACGGACCAGGAAACTCCAAGAGCAGAGAACGGCCCAGACGAGGGCGACATGGTCGAGTCAAAATCCCCCGAATCGTTCGTGGCCGATCCCAAACCCTTAAATTCCAGCATCCTTGAACGTATTGAACAGATGCGTTCCGCCGCTGCCGCTGCAACAAGCCCCGAATCAGGCATGCCCGAATCCAGAATCCCACGTCTTGTTCGTACTCGAGGTCCTATATCTCCGCCACTTGGTCGAACCCAATCGCAACCAGATGGCATACCGAAAAGAAGTATAGAGTCAAGTGCGGAAATGCCAATAATCCATGCATCTGGCAGTGGCGAGAGCTCTGGTACCACCACACCTACCCCTGGCAAACATCAGAACAGAGACCTAGCCAAGTCTATCGAACTCCGATTGAGTGACCGTCTAGGTGGTGGATTCATCAAAAGTGGAAGGGTACAACAGTCTTTGATACCGAGGTCCGTGCCGAGCAAGGCCTTTGATAACAACACTCGTGTCTCGGCACTTGCCAAGCATTTTGAACAGCTATCTCGCGAGTTCGAAAGAGAAAGAGCTCGTGAGCGTAGGCAGCGAGCGGCTCGGCGAAGGCAGGTTCGTGCCAACCCTTTGGCCAGCAGCAAACCTGTTGTTGAGGTTTATCGAGATGCTCGTGAAGCTGTTGGTGAAAGAACGGAGCCCGAAGCCGTTGATCCTCCTACAGACGATTCAAATGATACATCAGATCTACCGATGGAAGACATACCCATCCCGAGCTCAGACAACGTTCAAAACAATAACGACAACGATGATGCTACCGATAATGAGACTGCGGAATCGACCACTGGCCATACCGATACCGATGTTGAAGGGGATACCACTGATAATGAGGTTCATCTGCCCTACAAGCCTGGTCTTTCAGATGTCGGATCAAATCCAGACAATGGGTCGACTGCATCACCTCACGATGCAGACTCGCACTTGGACATGACATTGCCGAGACACGAGAAGCACTCTTTGATGAAGATGCTCACAAGCTTCTGGTCTGAACGATCATCGTCCGGTTGGATCTCGCTCGACTATCCTCTACACTCCAACGAACACGTCTTTGATGATAGCGACATCATCGTGCGAGAAGATGAGCCCGCCTCGGTCATTGCTCTCGCCCTTTCCTCTGTAGATTACAAGGCCAAACTCCGAGAATTCCGCGGTATCCCCAACGGTGGTTTCCATGGACATCATGGCCACACTGAGTCACAATCCAGCTTCAACTTTGCTGCAGACATCAGCAGTAACGATGCTAGCCAGCAATCTGCCATCGAAGCCAGTTTGATCAGTGAGACAGGCACGCACATGAAGTATAGCTTCAGCCACAACAACGTACGCGCGACCTGCAAAATTTTCTACGCCGAGTCCTTTGATGCACTGAGACGCAAATGTGGTGTCAGCGAACGATTCGTCGAGTCTCTTTCCCGATGCGCAAAATGGGATTCCAAGGGCGGCAAAACCAAATCGCTCTTTCTCAAAACATTGGACGATCGTTTCGTAATCAAGTCTTTGCAGGAAGTCGAGTTGAAGGCGTTTACCAAATTCGCTCCTGACTATTTTGCTTTCTGCGCTCAAAGCTTGTTCCACGGCGTTCCTTCTGTAATTGCCAAAATGTTCGGTCTTTTCCAAGTCGAATTGCGCAATCCTAACAATGGCGTCGAATTCTCATCCTATCTGCTTGTCATGGAAAACCTGTTCTACTCTCGCAACCCTACCCGCAAGTTTGACTTGAAGGGAAGTATGCGCAATCGCAAGATTGAGAGTACAGGATTACCTGATGAAGTGCTCCTCGATGAGAATCTGGTCGAGACTATCTTTGAGAAGCCTTTGTTCGTTAGAGAACATGCGCGCAAACTGCTCAAGGCCAGTGTGTGGAACGATACTATGTGGCTTTGCAGACAGAATGTAATGGATTATTCGCTGATGGCTGGGTTTGACGATGAGAAGAAAGAGTTGGTTGTTGGTATCATTGGTAAGTTTCCCCTGGCTCTTTCCACTAGTTCTTTCCCCTGGCTCTTTCCCTCTTTCCCCTTGTTGGTTATTAAGGTACTAATTCTCTCCTCTCATAGATTGCATCAGAACCTACACCTGGGACAAAAAGCTCGAGTCTTGGATCAAAGACCGCGGCAAGAATAAACCCACCATCACCTCCCCCAAAGACTATCGCAACCGATTCAGAGTCAGCATGATGCAATATGTGTTGCAAGCGCCCACGGTCTGGCATTCTTTCCTCGCGCCGGGGTTGCCAGTTACAGGAGTGACTTTTAATGCGGCCGGTACTGTTGAAGTCACCAGGAACGGGAGTAGCGCCGCAGAAAAGGGAGTCGAGGGTAGGAGCGTGGCGGGAAGTTGGGAGGAGAGGAGTACAGCGGATGAGGACCGTAGGCTTGCGCTTTCGGCTGAGGGGCAGGTGTTAGATGATGCTACTATCAGGGAGATGTCGACTATGTCGTTTGTCTAGTGTGTATTGTTTCGTTTCTACTCGACTGAATACATATAGAGATCAAGAAATGATGGTAATCATGTCCGTTACAACCAAACAGTACACCTTTTGAGTTCTAAGTCTGTACTACATTTGAGCCTCGTGAACTTTCTCTTCACTCGATCTTTGTGATAGAACTAAACCCTGACGGCTCCACCGCTTCTATTATCATCAAGAGAAGCCGCTTCCGCACCGTTGTTAGCAGTACCTTGGTTCAGCAAATCACCCACATCTCTGAGTTCGATGGCTGACTCGCTCGCTTGCGAATTCGACCCAGTGGAAAGGCTCTCGGCAGACCCAAGACCGGCCCATCTCCTGAGCATACTGACTACTCTGCCTCTCTGCGCCGTGCCAGGAACTAAGAAAGCCTCTTGGATGGCTTCGAGACTCAAGCCTCTGGTTTCAGGCATACTGAGCATCAACACCAATACGCTGGCAAGGCAGATACCTCCAAACAAGAAGTAAGCTCCGTAACTCGATTTAGCCAGCAATACAGGGGTGATGATAGCGACGATCCAGTTTGTGAAGAAACCAAGGCCTTGAGCTACGGCACTTGCTGCTGACCTGGTAGCTGCTGGTTGGATCTCTGAAGCGTAGATTTTGCCGACGATGCCCCAGGTCGCAGAGTATGCTAGACCAAAGACGAAAACGAGGATGATGACGAGCCAACGAGCGGGGTTTTGCGGTGTCACAGAGTTCGAAGCGTAGAGGGTGCCGATCGTGAACATGCAGAAAGTCAGGATGCAGCCGCCGACGATGACGCTGCTGCGACGAGAGACCTTGTCTGCGAGAAGCAAGGCGGGTATGCTGATTGCGAGGATGAGGATTGCCGAGAGACCTGATGCCAGAAACGAAGATGTTTTTGCGTCGATGCCGGCTTGTGCGAAGAGAGTAGGCGCGTAGTATCTGGCTCGATGGTCAGCGTCGTCTGACTTGCAGTCGATATCGAAGCTTGATGACTTACAGAACTCCATCAATTCCGCTGAGCTGGATGACACCCAGGACATATAGTGCGAGTAAAGCTGGCTTCCGGTACGGCTGACGGAAGAGCATCGTGAGCCCTTCCACAGGACCTGGTTGTCGTACAGCCATTTGTTGCTCAGCAGCAGGACCGAGCAGATCCTTCTCGGCCTCGACCGCACTAAAGTCGAGACTTTTGAGTGCTTCGATGGCTTGTTCACGGTGACCATGCAGTAGGAGCCAGCGAGGTGATTGAGGTAGTACCAATGGCATCGTTGCCAAGGCTACTCCGAGTACGGCTTGGATGATAAATGGCGCTGCTTTGTGTCAGTCGATCAGAGACTATCAAACAAGGAAAAGCAACTAACCTCTCCAGGAAAAGCTCGATTCGACTCTGACACTTCCATAGCAGGTAAAGTAACCAGCACATATACCCGCACAAGCCATGAATTGAGGCATTGAGACCAGCATACCTCTCCTCGCCGACGGAGCGATTTCAGTAATATACCTTAGACTAGGTCAGCAAGTTCCTGATCTGCAACCATCAACCCAGAGCAACTTACACGCTGACGTTACTCAACCACAAACCCTCGCCTACACCACAAAGTGCTCTACCAGCAAGGAACATGCCAAGTTTATTGGCACCTCCCTCCAGCGCAGCACCAATTGCAAACACCAATGCACCTGCTGCAACGATCGCCAATCGACCAAAGCGATCGGCAAGCTGCCCAGCAAAGAACGAAGGAAAAGCACCAGTGAGCATAATCAAGGAGACGGTGAATCCACGAAGGAAAGGTGTGAGTTCGCCGATACTGGTTGCGAAAAAGGGCATCTCGGTCACAGCACCAATACTGCCTGTATCGTAGCTGCAAAAGGTAGAAATGAGCAATGATCCTGACGGAATGAAGAATAGAAATATAAAAGAACTTACCCATTCAAGAAGCCTCCGAGAGAGATTGCGACGGCTGATAGAACATAGCCTGGTGGCCGAGAGATGGTGAACTTCATATCTGTTTGATGATGGTGTAATTGTTCAAGCTTGCGATGGATGCAAAACCATCGAGTTACGATTGTGAATTTCTGTTCTTATCTATCAGTCTTCTGTAGGATCGGTAACTCTGTATCAGACGTCATGGGTACATGTTGAGAAAGTGGTTGCCTGCGATTGCTGATCTACTGTAATGGTTGGTAGAGGATGGTGTAAGCAAGGTGCGGGGTCGGGAGGATTGCATTTCGACCGATGAGATGGCATGAGCGACCTGAGGTCGTTCTTCCTGAGAACATCGAGGAACAGACCAATAGACACAATGCACCACGGTCTGATCTGTAAGACGGAATTGTAACAACATATCATAGCTTTGTCTATCATTTTTCATAAGATACAGCAGACCGTGCCCATCGCTGGTCAAATCAACACAATCATGACTTTTTCTTGTTTGCTCATCAGAAAACAGCAATAACCACAAATCGTATTTGTACAATGGCGTTACTTTTCTTTCCACATCAAAAAGTCGTGCAGCTAGGTTTTCCATATTTTCAGGTCATGAGAAGTTTAGGCCTTGGCGGAGGGGAAGACAGCCTTTGCGACGTTCTTTGCAGCCTCGAGAGCGCCAGAGAGACCGAACTGGGTGTTGATACCATCGGCACGGTGAGTCGAGTTGATGTTCTTGACCATGGTGATCTGGTAGCAAGTGGCGGAACCTTGGCGAGAGACGATGGTCGAGTAGGCAAGGAAGTATTCCCAGATCTGTGGAAAAGTTGGTCAGCAATTGTCAATAGCATAAAAGAATGGAGATGTCTTACTCTGAACCAGCGCTTGCCGTACTTGGCCTCGACCTTCTCGCGGTTGCCCATCCAGTTGCGGTACCAGCGCCAAAGAGTAGCACTGTAGTGAACGCCAATGGTGTCTATGCTCTTGATCTCGAAACCGGCACCCTCGAGCTTGTCGACAGTCCAGCCAAGAGGAGTAGAGGCGTCAGCACCGGGGAAAATGTACTTGTTCATGAAAAGACCCCAGATGAGGTCCTCGTACTGCCAAGGCTTACGGATACCGGCGTATTGCATGAAGAAGACACCGTCATCGTCGAGCATGTCGTGGATCTGGCTGAGGAAAGTAGAGAAGTGACGGACACCGACGTGCTCGGACATTTCGAGACAGGTGATCTTGTTGTACTTGCCCTGGGGAACGGGAGTATCGCGGTAATCCATGCACAGAATACGACTCTGCTCCTCGGGAACACCGAGCTTGCGGAGACCGCTGTTACCCCAGGCAGTCTGGTTGCGGCCAAGAGTGATACCGGTAACCTGAGCACCGTAGTGGGCAGAAGCGAACTTGGCGAGAGTGCCCCAGCCACAGCCGAGGTCGAGCATGCGGTCACCAGCCTGGAGGGCAATCTTCTGGCAGACAATGGCCAACTTGTTGTCCTGCAATTGCTCGAGGGACTCTTCCTTGTTGATGTCGGAGATGATACCAGAAGTGTAGATCATGCGAGGGCCGAGGAACCAGGAGTAGAAGTCGTCACCGCGATCGTAGTGGTCGCGGACCTGCTCCTCGTCTTGCGAACGAGTGTGCATGATGACCTCGGGCATCATACCAGTAAGGAAGAACCAGAAGAGAGACAGAGTGAAGCGGAAGTTGGCCCAATCGTGACGGTATTCCATGACCTCAAGGGCATCGCCGTTGAAGTCGACATCACCGTCGAAGTACTTCTCGTGGAAAGTCTCCATGGGGATCTTGCTGCGGCCGTGGTACTTGGCGCGATCGGCCTCCTTGTGGAACTTGAGGTAGTGCTCAACGGGGGCACCAGGGTAGCGAGCCTTCTCGTTCTTGCGAGGAGTGTAGCCGGAAGCAATGGTCCAGAAGGCCATCAAGATGGGGATGGCAGTCAAGAGACCAAAGAAGACCCACGTCTTGAAGCCACCACCAACCTTGTAGGCCATGTAGGCGGGGATACCGCCGAGGAGACCGAACAGGACATAGTTGTTGAACGACTCGCTACCAGCTGCGTCGGCGGGGAGGGGAGCGTTCTTGATTGCTGGGTACTGTAGCAATCGGGTCAGCAAGGCATTGACAATGGGAAGCAGAAAGAGCAGCAATGCATTGACGCGCGGGAACCAGTCAGAAACACACTCGAAGCAGAGGGAGCCTCTGGCACGCGAGCAGAAGAGGGAAAGAAAGACTCACAGCAGTGCTGCGTACACCAAACTCGGTGCTCTCAGGAGCAGGAGCAGGCACGGAGGGAGTATCGATGAAGTTGGTCAACTCCTCCGAGTACTCGGACTTGTACTCGTCTTTGCTGGCCATGATTGTTGCAAAGGAAACCTCACGACTGGACAGGACCTTTAGCAACAACGTCCAATGCCTCTCCTTTAAATATTTCTCAACAAACGACACGAAACTGTGTCCCCTTGACCAGACGCGCCAAAGCTCCCAAAAAGCTTGGACGCTGTCCGCGTGTGGGCTGGCGTCTCGATAGCAAGCGCGAAAACTTTCTTGACCCGCGTAAACATGCTGCTGCTCTTGTCTAGTAAAGATAGCAGCATAGAGGTCAAGCTATGGAAAGACCCTGCTGGATCTTGAGCAGCACAGTCCTGACTTGTTGCACTGTACCTGGATTCTGACCATGGGCCATCTCTGAACTCACGGATATCAAGTCTGGTGATCTTGGCATACAGTAACGTTGGCTCGCCCCGCCATCCACATTTTGGAACACTCCGCGGGACCCTTATCGCGTTATCGCGGTGTCCGGCTCCTGTTTCATATCTCTCGCTGACTTGCACAGGCTACTGGCACAATTCTGTCGTTTTTCTCAACTTCCATTTATTGTATGCCATAATTAATCTTCATCTGTTGTCATGAGCATCGATAGACTGCCATCGAATACTTCTTCTGCTCTCTTCAAGCGACCTTTCATCTTGTTCTCCTCTCGTAATTGTACAGACTGAAAATGGGGAGATTGTCAAGCCATGAAAGCCAGCACTGCCCCTTCCCGCGTCTTCCATCTTTTGTTATCCGTTCTTCTCGTTGTCCATTGGGGTTCCAGGGTATTCTGTGTCTCATGTCTCCTGATCGTCGTGTCTTCATGTCTCATATCTCATACTTCAATCCTTCTTCTTGACAGGATACTCCCTCATCAGCATGTTACCGATAGGATCCAACAAGTAGTCCATATACTCGACGGTGACAAGTGCCACGGCAGCGAAAGACTTGTCGACATCCTTGGAACGTGCGACATCTCTCATGGCCTTCTCGAGTCCATCGTGCATGCCTTCGAAGAGTTTGCGGTGGAGATTCTCGACTTTGTCCTGGAGATGACGGACGGGATGGATGTTGGCAAGCTCCCAGTATTTATAGATCATGATAGGGAGCATCTCATCGTACTGCTGCATGATGTTGTCTGTGGCTTTGATCGACACAGTGAAGTCCTCCAACTTGGTCAGATCTGAGAGAGGGCGGAGCATGAGCATGTAGCCAGCACGTCCTTTCCAGTCGGTGTTGTACTTGATAGGTCTGAAGGCACGCTTCAATCCATCGGTAACGTTTCTCATAGTCAGAGTGACCCTCATGATGCGGAGGTTGGTCATCTTCTTCGCAATCTTGGCAAAGATCGAGGTCCAACACTGGATGTGCTCCTGCTCCCAGACGTTGTCGGCAGCATTGTTAGGAATGCCGTAAGTGCGCACATGGACGTGCAGTCTGGTGATGCAGGCAAGGTTTCTGTTGGAGACGGTCTTGAGGAAGCCTCTCAGGCGTTGAGCGTCGTCGAAGTAGAAGACAGTTGTGCCATAGAGGATTGGACCAGCCTCAGAATAGATCGTTCTGCAGGTGAGAAGCAGACTGTTGAGAGAAGTCTCCCAGATGACACCTTCGATGGGCTGAGGCTTTTGGCCGGGAACGCCATCGTACGAAACGCCTCTAGACTTCATAGTCTTGCGGCGAACATCTTGCGATGTCTTCTTGGTAGATTCGACGATTCTCAGAGACTTGATGGCCTTGGGGCGGTCGGGCTCACGATACTCGGTGATAGCATCAAGAAGAGGGCTTCCCTTCTGGTAAGGCCAAGCATCGTTCTGCTTGATGGTGATGAGACGCTGATGGAAGAGATAGCCATAGATCTGGTTGCGAATCTCAACTGGAAGACGGAGAATGCCTGGGAGTAGATTCACGGTATTGCGCTTTTGCTTGGAGTCCCTGGTAGGCTTCGATTTGTTGCTGGATTGAGAGAGATTCTGGAAGAGATCGGGGTGTGGAAATCTGACAGTGTAGGGCCACCATTTCCAAATCTTCTTGACATACGCATCACGGCGTACGACGGCTTGCTCAGACTCCGATTCAACCTTGGGCTCATCTCCATAAAGAGGTTCGAGTACGCAGGCATTGGTTGAGCTCAGATTGTCAGGAACGACGAGCTTGCTGTTCTCCTTGCAGCCAGAGGGAGTAGCTGATGCACGTTTTGCCTGGAGTAGTCAGTCATTGATTTTTTTCGACGCAGTTGTGCAAGGTTGAGGCATACAGATGCATTCTTGCGGTTCTGCCAGAAACGACGCTTGGGCACAGTTACTCCTGCCATGCTTTGGGATTGCTTGATGGATCGGATGTCGGTGTTAAGAAACTCCGTGGTTACGCTCTTGGAAAGGGAGGTGTACTGAAGGGTGTACTGAAGGGTGTACTGAAGGGGGTACTGAGGTGTACCAAAGTGAAGTCCTGAACCGCTCCGAGTCCGAAACCTGCGATTCTTCACTAAAGCGAAAAGCGTGTCCAAACATTCGAGTGAGCGCTGCAAGTCTGAGTCAATTGCTCTCGGCGTCGAGGTCGATGGTGTCGTTGTGCAAGAGCTAACCTCGCAAGTCATAATGAGGCAGTTTCCGATTATTCTAGGCAGCTATCCATTCTGACACCTCCTATTTGGGTTCAACCACGACAACTACCATCGACATACTTCCAGTCATTCCAGCTAACGGTTCTTAAGAGTCTGTGGTACATACATGTTGCCACTCGAGTAAAGCGTACGTTGTTTGCTTGCATATTGTATGCAGTTGCAAACACTTCGTACCTACTAGAGCCACTACCGTCGACCGCAAGTAGCTTTGCCAACTTTGCGATTGATCGTATGGTGCAACATGGATCTCACACTACACTGACTTTGTTCGTGCATAGAGGAAGGAGCGAGGAAAGTCGAGTCAGGTCGTGCTTGCTCTTCTGCTTTGAGGCCTATCAACCGATGAATAGCCGAACCAGTGATCTTCTTTCCCTCTTGCTGCATTATGAACACCAGGGGCTCTCTACATCCCCAGTGCGAGGATATGTCATGCGAATAGCTATAGAAATGCACAGTTCCTTTGGTGGATAGGAGAATTCCACTGAGGGTCGTGATATTATCGAGTCTCTCTGGTCTTTGCTGTCGTTATGAAACAACTCTGCATTGTGTTGGCTCCGTGTCGTCGTGAGAGTGGGGTGGGAATGACCAAACTTAGCACATGGGCAGGATTCATTACGCAAGGTTGCAAGTTTTGAAGATCGAATGGAAAATGTGTATTAAGAAGCTGTAATAAGTCAAATGCACTGGTATCTCTATAGAAGATAAGAAAAAGTAGGTATAATAATATCAGACAAAAAACGAAGAGCCATCGTTTCTCCAAGAAGAACCAAAAATTGGTACAGGAGACAAGGACAACAAGATCAAGAAAAGGTATGCTTCAGCAGCTCTACAGCCAAAGCATCCATTTGACCCCACCAACGATACCAGTAAAGATACCCCTGAAGAAGCGGATAATGATAACCACAAACCACACTCCCCATAGCAAACCCAATACAATCCACTCCAGTACTGTGAACGAGGCCTTTTGCAAAAAGATAAGTTTTCTCCTGCGGCGCCTGAGTACGTTGTCAATAGCATCATTGACTTGCTTGATGGCCAACGTATGTTGTGTGGTGAGCGCCGCAGTGAAAGCATCTGCTTCATCGGCAGTAGAGTGTACGAGGGGCGTGAACTTCTCGTCAACTTTGATGCGCAAGTCTGCCAATCGGTCGTGTAGGCCAGGAAGTTGATTTTGGCGGAAAGAGGAGAGTTGCTTGGACAGACATGCTGTTTGGTCTTTGATCGTTCTGTGTAGCATGCGGGCAGCGACAGTAAACTCTTCCTTTACACACACAGGGTGGATTCCTTGCTCTGACGTCTTTGCTGCATTGACGAAGAATTGAGAAGGTGGGTTGGCGATACTGTTAACACGATGCACGATCTCGTGGGCTTTGATGCCACTGCTAAGGTAGAGAGCGCGAACTCGAGCAATGTCCAGCAAGGTGACCATTGTTGGCTCTGCTACGGTCTCAGCTCCGTGGCGATCTGAGATACTCCAATGGCGTTTCGAAGGTGAAGATGGTCGTGATCTGGAGGGTGAAGAATGTTCGATTGTTGGTAGACTTGTTTCGAAATTACCAGGTTGACGTGTCTTGCGAAGAGGACCCAGCATGTCTTGTTCACTGCGATCGCCGGCATCGCTCGAGTAGCGCGAGATAGGTGTCTTTCGGGTTGGTGACACCGACGGTGACTTCTCTCGAGGAAGATTGATTCGAGGTGGAGCCAACCTGTCAAATCTGGAAGATCTACTTTCCTCTCTGTGCAACTTGCTTTGTCGAGCGATGTGATCTTCCTCTGCATCACTCTCCATGATTTGATTGACTGGTCTGAAGGATGGCAAATTCGGGTTGTTCAATTTTTGCCGTTCTTTTTCCTTCTGCTTCGGAGTAGCACCCACAAGTATCGAGTTTGACCTATTCACGGGTGGCATTTTGCGTGGCCGGTTCTCATCTTGTTCTTCGTTATCCATGTCAGAGTCAGACATGTCTGAAGCGGCCTGCTGGTCCTTCTTGCGAGAACTATCCGAGCGAACCAAATCGCCGATGCGGCCGCCCTTGAAGAAACGACCAACGCCGACATCCTTGGACATACGGCGACCTGAGTTGAGGAAGGTGTTCGTAATACTGTTGGAAGTTTTGTGCCGCTTGATGCCTGGAACTGGAGGCCGCGTAGAGTCGACACTAGAGCGAGGCGGGTCGACATTGTCGCTGACATGACGTGAGTTGGCCAGGCTGGCTAGGCTGGCGGTAGCAAAATCTGTACGGTGAATCTTGTCATCAGAAGCATTCCTGCTAGACCTGAACAGACCAAACTTCCTCTCGGGTGAACTTTGACGACTCATAGGAGGCGATAGGCTCATACCGAAGGAAGGGATGTGATTGGCGACGGTGGGCGAGCTAGGGGCGGTAGAATCATCAAAAGAGGGGCGAGTACGATCATCCTGTGTGCCAGGCTCATCGGTCTTGGAAGAATCGTTTCGTTTGTGGTTCTTGACCGATGGACTCTCAGCTAGAGTTGACGGTGCACTTGTCTTTTCAGATGGCTGCTCATGGCCTCTGTCCCACTTGTCTGGCGAAACAAAATCGGGAGAGTCTTCTTCAGTGCCCAAGGTCTCTTGCTCAATCAGCTTCTTCATCTGGCGCTCTAATGGGCCGGTGTTGTCAAGATCGGGAGCATTTCCATGGCCTAAGAATTGCTTCTTACGGTTCGAGGGACGGGCTGAAGCGGCACTGGACATGCTGCTTGAACGCGATCTGTTTCTGAATAAGTGTTTGCGGGCGGAGGTGTCGACGTGTCGCAACGAAAGGAATTTGGACTTTATGCGGCCTCGATCTGTCTCATCGTCACTCTTTACAGTGCTGCCCCAAGTGTTGGTGCGCGACATGGAAGGCCTGCTGTCAGCACTCTTTCTGGCGCTTCTCGTACTATCGAAACTCGAACGAGGTTGTTGGGGGAAGACTCGATGACCGTGCCTGTTCTCTATGCAAGCCCTGTTTCCAGGTTGTAGTAGCCAGACAGCATCAGCCAAAAGTTCAGCAGGAGTGAAAGACCAGTCGGTTTCGGAGCGTGTAATCCTGGTCGCAGCTGTGTCGGTACGCTTGTGGGTGCGAGTAACTTGGTTCGGGGCATCATCCTGACCCCGACTAGGTCGACGGAAAGTTGGAAGGAGAGACGTGTCCAAGGTGGAACGGTAGGTAGGATCGGTAACTTCATGCTCTATTTCATCGATATAGCTCTTGACCTTGGACAGATTATCGTAGGCTTCGACGGGAGGATCGAGAGGTCGTTGCTCGCGATGACGAGCCTTGCGATTGCGCAACAGCTGTAGTGGGTTATATTCTCTTCCCAACTCTTTCTGACTCTTGTCGGAGCGCGGAGACGAAGCAGAGACGGCGGGCTTCAGAGGTGGGAGGTTTGTCAACAAGCGTCTGTACTCAGAAGACAGCTCAAAGAATTTGCGCGCTCGATCGGCGCGGTGGAGGGTGGCCTGGGAGAATTCGTAGTCGACGTCCTGACCAGTGGTGAAGATGGAATCGTCTTCAGTAGAAGCGCGGGAAGTAGAGTCGCCAGGAGAATTGGGTTGGAGGAGGTCGTTGCCCATGGGAGAGCCTGCAGAGACATGTATGACCGGCGGACCACTAGAGCGCACACGTCGCTTGTCTGTCGAGGGAGTGGGGACCTGCAGATTGGCACTGACATGACGGCGACGACCTTCACTCAGGCTGAGGGCCATCTGTACCAGCTGTGTCGGGTCCAGAGAGGCTTGCGGCATAGAAGGAGGCTTGTCGGGATTGTTGTTCGGGCTCGAGACATTCTGGCTCAATCGCGAGGGCTTTCGCGGTGTCGACTTGGATGGCTTGGAGGGCGAGTCGGTCTTGTCGTCTTCGCTGTCTCTGGGTTGGAAGAGGTTGCCCATCAAGAAGCCTCCCGACTTGGGCGCCCTCCGACGGGATACGGTCAGGTTGTTGGCGTCCTCCTTGTCTTTTCCTCTACGGCTGCCAGCATCACTACTCCTGGCCCAAGAAGCATATTTCCCAGAATCGGCATAGGCGGAACTGCCTGTAGAGGTCCTGTCGCTGTTGGCTGCCATGGTGGACATGTCACGGCGTTGTCGTGTTATGGTGCTGCAGCAGCAGCAGGTGAAGGGCCGACAGATCGAGAGAGGTTGTGTGTCGAGAACAACATGGTCAGGTTGGGTTGATTAGACTCGCACGTCCAGTGTCCATGCCCAAGGGAGAGAGATTATTTGATAATGTGAGAGCGATCGCTGGCTCATGCTCCTGCTCATCACGACCTTCCGACAAGACGCGGGGGCCTTTGAGACGATCGCCCGTCGGCAATTCCGCTTCCAACCGTCCCTTGTCTTGTCCCTTGTTCGACCGAGCGTCCAAGTGTCATGATCCTGCCTCTCATCTCGTTAAACCATCGTTCATCAACAACAAACACAACCTTGGTGGCCTTGATTTCCTGTTGACGAATATCATACATCTCTTCGACCTGCGCAACTGTCTATACTCTGAGTCTTCTGCTGACTCCTGGGTCGAGTCGATGGATTTCGTGACATCATGGCTCCTTCCTCCGGATCAGATACCGAATTGCGTCTTAGGAGACAGCTCCTGCCTTCGGTTTACCGATAGTTGCTTAGAAATACGTCCCCTCTTCGACCAATGGCCAAGTAATCTATCTCCGTAAGTATCCTCTTCTTTGGTTCCCTTCAAGTCCCACTTCGAACCTTCTGCACATCACCATCTCCACAACCATAATTCACTATGCCACCAATCACAAAAGGCTCGACCGTCTTGGTCACTGGCGCAAATGGTTTCATCGGTAGCCACATCGTCGACCAGCTCCTCAAACTTGACTACAAGGTCCGCGGTACCGTCAGAACAGAAGCAAAAGGCAAATGGGTTCAAGACTTCTTTGACAACAAGTATGGTCAAGGCAAACTCGAGCTTGTCGTTGTGCCCGCCATGGGGGTCAAGGGCGCCTTCGACGATGCCGTCAAGGGTCAGCATGTTCCCAACCCGCTAGGCAGCACAGCACTGATACTTCACAGGCTGTGAGGGAGTGTGTCATGTCGCTACCAACATCTCCTTCTCCAAGAACCCCAACGAGGTCATTCCAGACGTTATCAACGGTGTCACTCACACTCTCGAAGCCGCCGAGAAGGAGCCTTCGGTCAAGCGATTCGTCTTCACATCCTCCTCGACTGCTGCGACCAACCCCGTGCCTGACAAGGAGTTCAACATCGACGAGTCATCATGGAACCAGGTAGCCATCGACAAGGCTTGGGCAGACCCACCATACACCGAGGTCGACAGAGCTTGGAATGTCTATGGCGCTAGCAAGACCCAGGGAGAGCAGGCTGTCTGGAAATATGTCAAAGAGAACAACCCTCACTTTGAGTGCAATACCATCCTGCCCAACGCAAACTTTGGCCCCATCCTCGACAAGAGCCAGGACGCCAGCACTGCTGGATGGATCAGGGACATCTTCACCAAGGGCTTCGCAAGTCAACTCGAGCAGATCCCACCCCGTAAGCCACGTCTCTTTCCATTCACGACGTCTCGCTGACTGACTTGTACAGAATGGTTTGTGAACGTCCAGGACACCGCACGCCTGCATATCGCCGCCTTGATTGATGCCGACATCAAGGACGAACGTGTCTTCGCTTTCGCCGAGCCATACAACTGGAACTCTGTCCTCGCCGTCATGCGCAAGGTTCGTCCCGACAAGAAGGTCCCTGGAGACCTTGAAGACAACAGCAGGGATTTGAGCAAGGTTCTGCCCAAAGCTCGCGCTGAGGCCATCTTGAAGAAGAACTTTGGTCAAGACCACTTCATCGGCATCGAGGAGTCTATCAAGCAAAACATCCAGAACCTGTAATTGATGCAAAGCATCAAGGCTATGAACCCTTAGATATTTGAAGCCTACATCGACGGTTGCGTAACCCAATGGCAAGGCGCTTGACTACGAATCAATATTTTACCTATCTTTAAGAGCTAGAGTAGTCACGGTAGTCTAAAGACCAGTTCCACTATATTTGCGCTCAACAGAAGGGAGTAGTATTCAAAAGGCTACCAAAAAGGTGGTCTGAGAGTTGGTACGTAAACATCCAAATGTTTTTGTATGTTGACCATTATAATCTATATGTAAAAACTCCGAGGAACTTCTCACATACCGACAGTTATTTGATGAGCGATTGCTGCATATCAAAATGCATACCGAAACGTATTAATAACCACATGGTCACAAACTCTAGGTTCTATATGTTGACCGTTACTAAGTACATACGAAAACATTCGGATATTTTGATCTCACGATACTGCCTTGTACAGATACTCTAAGTCTACGATTAATAAACATCTGGCTACCAGATGTCGACCGTTGTCAGAGAGTATTTCCTTCTCACTCTGTTCTCCCTTCATTCAATTATCTGAGTTTATCGTGGGTTACATATCACACAACAGTAACGATCAACATATAGAAGTTGCTCAACAAATCATTTACTCCTGAAAGATGCTCCTTACGATCACTCCGATGACCTTGATCATAACACTGGACTCAATCGCCGCGATAGTAACGGTCAACATATACTGGTTACTTGGCACATGGATTTTTTTCTAATAGGGTTTCTTACACGATCACTTTCATGCTCGAACTACGCAGTAACATCCTGCGCCTGAATGTCTAGTCACGGTAAAAATGTTGGCATTTCGGATTCATAATATACATAAAAGCTGTTTTCGCCTAATGGTTATGTAGCGACGAGAGCAATGTACACGAAGGTTATTTCCATTCTCCTCCAATTTTCGATATGTTGACCGTGACTCCCTTATGTCACTCTGTTCTGATTCAAATGTCTTGCACCATAGGTAGTTGAGGATACCAGAGACCCTGTGCCTTGGTGACGGCAGGGTGCGCGTCATTGCGACCACTCTTCAGTGCAAGATGAGCCCAGAAAAGATCTTTAGATGCCTCCCCGTGTGCAAAAATATGTCACATAGACAGCTATAAAAATGCACAGTTGCTTCAGCAGACAGGAAGCACCTACTAAGAGTCGTAAAAATGTCGGCTCTCTCTGGACTCATCTACCATCTGGACATTACCATGCTTTTTCATGGCATCTAGCTCACGTGGGAGGAGAAGGAGAAGGATAGGAGTACGGTACAAGTCTGTATCTCCCATCCCCTTCTCCTACGGGGTAAACGCTATAGAAAGGCACAGTAACTTCGAGATCGGAGATGTATCCAAAGAAAGCCCAGGATATATGGTATCTCATTGGATGCTATTCTGTTTCTCGAAAGTATTGTGCATTTCTGCAGCTTTCTATGTGACATATCTTTGCATATGGGGAGGTGGGAATCCAGCACTCATGGATCTTTTCCTTTAGATCGTCGACCATCTTACATCTACTTTCTTGGATGTGACAGTGTAGAGCAAATTCGTTAAGAGAACCCTTCTCACATCCGAAAGGACATTCGTGCTGATCGTTCTCCGAGTAGAAGTTGGTGTGGAAAGCATCTTCCATATGCTTATAGAATTTCTTAACAGTCCATAAGGGTGTGATTTTCGCCTTGCAGTTAGGGACTGGACACCTAAATATCATTCCCCCTACAACACTAGCGTAATCATTCGCGGTTCTCCGGTCGATCGCCTTACTCGACACTGTTGCATTGGTAGCCGCCGGCAAGGAAGCTGGGAGGAGCGGAAGAGACAGTGAAAGCAGAGGCATCAATCAGGACAGCAACAACAGATCCTGACGCTGAACCGTGTGTAGTACCAGTTCCAGAAAATGTTGAAGTCGTAGTTGCATCCAGTCAACGGTACGGGCTGATGATGTTCATCCTCAGATGAGTCCGAATGCAGAACTCTCTTGCGTGTGATACCACGCTTGAATTGGATAACGTTATTGTCCCCAACATCAGAATGTGTAGAGTGACTTTCATCGGGATGTCGACCGTTGTCCACTTGTTCGCCCTCGTCTTCATCGACTTCGATCTGATCATGGGAGTGACTGTCACCGGGATCAATATACTAGACCAGCAGGAATTGCATCAATAACTGGTTGCGTGGCCCAATGGCAAGGCGCTTGACTACGAATCAAGAGATTCCAGGTTCGACCCCTGGCGTGATCATATTTATTTTGTCTTTTGCGTGCGTGAAACTGTGCATCTCTGCTGGAATCAGGACTTTTTTTTGCTTGCTCGAAAGAACGATATTTCGTCGGACTTGGCAAACTTGCGTGCTGGTGACGAACGCCGAGAAGGAAGCCGGAAATAGACTGTTTGGCCAGTGCTCCGGCCGAGGCAGCATCGACTTCTAGAAGCCGATCAGGCAAGCGGTGATTCCTTCGACAAGACTTGCATGATGGTGTTGCACAGCCTCCGGAAGTCCACTTCACGAGCTTGCTGCTTACACACACAGCCACATATAACCAATAGTGTATAGGATGGCTGTGGGACAGGTAGCTCAGCACGTGAACTGAGATCAGGATATTAAACGCCGAAGAGATAGCAAGCTGCGCCATGACTAGCAAATGGTCCATCCTAATGCGCTATGATACGACAAACACGTAGCCTCTCGAAAGAAGGAAGTAGAAGCCCCCCTCATCCTTCCAAATCAATCCACGACTATAAAACACAACCTCAGGTCTCCCGTTTCTCCTTTTCACTTCCACATCATCCGTATATACCTCAAAAATATGTCATACAACAACTACAATAACCACAGTGGTGAAGCTCAAGGCTACTACGGCGGTGGTCAGCAACAGCAGGGCTATGGCTCCGGAGCTCCCTCGAACCAGTATGGCGACGACCAGCGCTACGGCGACCCCCAACAGCATAACAACCAGTACGGTGGTCCTCAACAGCACAACAACCAATACGGCGGCCCTCAGCAAGGCCAGTACGGCAACGAGCAACGCTATGGCGGCCCTCAGCACGACCAAGGATACGGACAGCAAGGTGGCTACCAATCTCAACAGCAAGGTTACGGCCAGCCTCAGCAACCCTTGACTGCTCGCGACGAGTACCCCTCCCAGACACACGGTGGCTACGGCGGCCACACTACCTACCAAGGCTCCGAATCTGCCCCTTACGCTCCCAATCAACCCTCGTACGGTGGCCAGCCTGGAGCTGAAGGAGATCGAGGCCTCATGGGTGGGTTAGCTGGTGCTGCCGCCGGTGGTGCTGCCGGTGCATACGGAGGCCACAAGGTGAATCACGGCGCTATTGGAACCATCAGTGGTATTGTAGGTGGTGCCTTTGCTGGCTCCAAGCTCGAGGACTATGGCAAGGACCATCATAAGAAGAAGGAAGAGGAGAAATACGCACAACAACATCAAGGCTACGGAGCTTCTGGTAACTACGGCAGACCCGGAAGAAGAAATAGCGGCTCCAGCTCCGACAGCTCTGACAGCGACGATGGCAAGAAGCGCTATAAGAAGGTAAGTCATGGCTGGTGGTGACCAAATAAGACAATGGCTAAGAACACTGATAGCACTCCCGCTCGCGTTCTCGCTCAAACTCGCGTAACCGTGGATACCAGTCCTCTAGACGAGGCAATTTCAGCGAAACTTCCCGCGACATCTCCCTTGATTACAACACCATGGCTCTCAAGGCTTTCTGCAGGCGTACCGATGGATCCGAGCATGAGAGCTATCTGCACCTAAACGATATCCTCGGCAACCGCGATGGCAGATTTGTTTGGGGCAGAAATGGAAACTTCACAGGCAGTGTCAAGGAAGGCAAGATCTGGCTGGCTGAGGGCGGAAGAGCTCTATGTGCTGTGCTTGGTGACGGACGTGGTGGCTGGAATGAGCATGCCTCGATCGAGCTTGATGAGAAGATCACCAACGAGAACGGTCAGTTGCAGTACCTGGGTTAGGCTGTTAATTCTGTACCCTAAGCTTCTTCCCTGATCAATTCATATCATATCGCTACCACTGGAAAAGTGTGTCCTTTAATGATGTAAGTCCACCTTGACCGAGCAACTGGTCGTAGTGACTGTGCCTCTTGGATTTCGTGAGTGTCTGGAACATGCGCCTCGAACAGCTTTTGGAGTTACGAAATCAGGTAGCGAAAAGCATTAGCGGTTGTTTTTTAAATGCTCTCAAAGAATTCAGCGATGATGATGAAATGCAGCCTCGGGGAGAGCTCCCCGAAGCTTCTTCCTTGTATCCTCTACCAGCTCGGTCGCTCGCGCGAGCACCTTCGCAAAAGAGCCATCGAATATTTTCTGGGGCCTGTACTCATGAACATTATCTAATATACTCAGTTACCGAAGCTTCGCGATGAGTAGCCAGGCTTGTGAGCCGTGTTCGAGACGAAAGGTTCGGTGCGACAAACACCAACCATGCTCGAACTGCAAGCGAAGGAAGCAGGACCAATGCATCTACCCCGAGGCAGCCCCCATCGACCGCATCAAGAAACTAGAGTCTCTCGTTAGAAGTCTCGGTGGAGATCCGAGTGATGAGGATAGTCGTCTGCCGAAACGGGCGAGGAAAGGGCCTTCTCCTACCGAAATGCAGGATGCCCAGGGTGCTCGCGACACCACCGAAGCCGAACGCGGGCAGCCCATCATGCTAGAACAGAACGGAGAAAGCTACTACGTCGAGATGTAAGTACAAAATCTGCCTTTGGAGCCGAGACATGTAATATTTACGAACAAGGCGTGCATGGCACTCTCATATCGGGCAAGAAGACAACCAACCCAATGGACACAACCATGATGTGTTGATGAGTAGACCTCTGATATCGAGAACAAAACCCGATGCACTACGGGGTCTGTTACAGGTTGATCATGCTATGGATCTCTCATCACAGCATCCTACCATTCACGACGCCAACTTTCTCTGGGAGAGATTCTTGCGTAATGCAAACCCATTGATCAAGATCGATTTCGACTGGGCTCTGGAAACATTGCGATCTACCTCGACAACATCTGAACGCCGAGCCCAACTCAAAGATGAGGAACATGCGTTTGTATTTTGTGTCTTTCTCATGAGTGTTGTCAGTCTGCCTCAGCAAGAGTGTGTACGATACTTGGGCCAGCTCAAGGAAGATCTGCTATCCCATTACCAAGCGATCTGCGAGCAAGCATTATCACGTACCAACATCTTTTGCATCACGAATACCATCGTGATCAGAGCGATACTCTTATACATAGTGAGTTTCACGATTCCATTGTCCCAAAGACATGCTAATACATTCCCAGATTGCTTCCATAGAGAGATTAAGTATACAGAGCTTGTTCTCACTAATGGGTTTGACGATGCGCAACGCCGAGAAGTTAGGAATACATCGTGATGGTTCTCTGCTCGGTTTAGATCCAGTCGAGACTGAAAGTCGCCGTCGGTTGTGGTGGCATCTACAGCATGTTGATCTTGCTCTTGGCGTCCGTTGTGGCACAACACCACTAACACTGATGGCCGCATGGGATGCTCAAATTCCACTCAACATCGAAGATGAAGATCTTGAGCCTGGTATGGCTGAGCCACCATCAGAGCGCAAGGGTCTTACGAGTTTGGCATACTGCTTGTGGACATATGGTATCGTGGCACAGCAGCGGGAATTCTTTGCAGAGAACAAAGGTAAACTCGGGATCTCTTGGGCAGCTAACAAGTCTTTGTCTCACGCTAGGAAGAACAAGCTCATAGAGATCATGGAAGAGGGTCTCAACAAGAAGTTTCTGCAATACTGCGACCCGATAAAGCCGCTTGACATTATGGTACAACTCACTTCCAGAGCACTGATATGTACCATGCGTATGTTCACTCTGCATCCCATGTCGTTCAGTGGTGGTGCAGATATGTCTGAAGAAGAACGACACTCTCAGTTAGTGGATACGGCCGTCAAGACACTGGAATATAATATTGCCTTGAACTCCAGACCGGAGATACAACGCTTCCACTGGTTCATCAATGGATACTTCCAGTGGCATGCATGTGAGTGTGAATAATACCCAAGAAGATATGCATGTGATACTGACATATTCTAGTCATCAGCGTGATAGTCGAAGTCATGCAACTCAAAGGCTCACCCAAAGCTCAGCGTATTTGGGATCTGCTCTCGGACCTCTACACATGGAACAAGAGCCTCCTTGAGCTTTCAGAAGATCGCAGGAAATCACATGCGGCTGAGTTGATCACCAATGCTTGGAAGGCTCGCCAGGCAGCTGATCCTTCTGCTTACACCCCGATGTGTGTTTCTGTATTAGAGCCTCTTCTCGCTGAAAGACACGCGGTCACTGTAGAATCACAGACTGAGGTCGTCGGACAGCCTTTGGAACCAGTCATGACGGATGAAGATCTCAATGTAATTTTAGGTCTTGAGTTCCAGGATATAGATTGGGGCTTCTGGGCTGGTATGGAGTAGACGATCATTGAGAGCTGTAGCGTTTTCCAGAGGGCTGATTTCTCTGTGGATATCCACACTTTCTCTATCCTCCCCATGTGCAAAGTCTTGTCACGCAGACAGCTATAGAAATGCACAGTTCCTTCGATAGATAGAACACATCCACTGAGAGTCGTAACGTTATCGACTCTCTCTGGACGTTACTACCGTATGAAAGGAACTATGCATTTTGATAGCTCTATCACCACGTATGTGTTGTCGTGAGAGCGAGAAGAGTGACAGAACTCAGCACATGGGGAGGACGGTTGCGTAAGATGGTGTGTCGCCACTGTCTGATGTTGACACGGTTATGCCGGTGCTCTTCTGTAGATGGAAGGTAGTAAGGTCCTCCTATTTCCACAGGCCTTTTGGCTAAATGCCTGGACCAAGCTTCAAACGTACCTGCATGATTCTTGGTCGACAGATCAATTGCACACGCGCGAGCCATGTTCTCCACACGACGGCCCGTTTCGCGGAACGAGGGGACCCCGTGGGAAAAGCTTCCATCTCCGAGAACGGCAAGACCGATCAAATGACATACCATTCCTCGCGGCTAAATCATATATCCTTTGACTATTGCAGAGCCGCATATGTTGATAGTGGGGAATATGGTCAAGGTGCAGAAGATGACCTTGCCCTATGCACGTAAATACGTGGACTATTCCAGATGGGAAATCTAGATGGTGCAAAGCAACTGCCGCACGTCCGACCATGCCGTCCCAAGCGAGGATGAGGAGTCCGTGTGGAGACGGGGTAAATGCTTCATCGAGGCTAAAGTAGAGTATGCATGATGCATCGAACATCACGGTAATGAAAGCAAGAGTGGCAACAACCACATGGCAAGGACAAAAACTATAAGACCACGTCTGGGTCTGAGACATCGAGTACCAAGGCCAAGACACTCGCCATGGCATCTCTCAAGCAACTCGCCGTTCTTACGGCAGCCGCTGCCTGCCTTCCGTCTGCTTTCGCAGCAGTGATTGCTCCTCCTTCTTCTGGTCTTTCCAATTCACAATCGTCCTTGACATTGCTTTATCAGAACAATCTCAACTTTACCGACGATGTCAACCATATCAGTGCTATCCTGCTGGACCCATCGACTGTCGCCAATGCAGCCGCTGGCTGTGCTGCCTTAAATGAGACACTCATCTCACAATCTGCTCTGCAAGCACACTCTCAAGACTTTGTCAATCAGCTCTCGTACGCCTACTATGCCGGTCGCTCGACACAAGACCAAAAGTGGCACATTGCAAGTGGACAGACCGTCGAGGTCCATAACAACAAATTGCAGTTTGCCAAAGCCGGTCCAGGAAATGTTCTGCCCGTGCTGTGCACGCAGTCCAGTCAGAGCAATATGCCCAGCAATGCTGTTGCTTCTGCCTCCAACGAGATCAAGGTTGCTTCTTCTGGAAACACCTACGTAGGCTTCAGAAACAAGAAGTCTTTCCGTTTCCAGGGTATCCCGTTCGCAGACCCTCCCGCTCGCTTCGCTTACTCAACTTTGTACTCCAAGACTGGTCAAACCATTGATGCCACCAAGTACGGACCTGACTGCGCGCAGCCGTATGAGAGCTCCAGCAGTGAGAATTGCCTGTTCGTCAACATTCAGACACCTTATATTCCTAAAGCTGGATCCAAGAAGGACTTGAGGCCTGTGCATTTCTGGATTTACGGTGGAGGTTTCACCGGTGGATCTGGTGCTAGTGCTGGTAGCGATGGTGGCCAGCTGGCATCGAGAGAGGACATTGTCGTTGTTGAGATCAACTACCGCTTGACCACTCTTGGTTTCCTTGCAATCCCTGGAACCAACATTACCGGAAACTACGGAATTTCTGATCAGGTTACCGGTCTTGATGTAAGTGTTGTCTCCAGATTTTGGAAGTGATATCAACTGACAATGTGCAGTGGGTCATCAAGAACATCGCAAGCTTCGGTGGAGATGCCTCCAAGATCGTTATCAACGGCGAGTCGGCAGGCGCTGGCTCTGTTCGTACTCTTCTGGGCTCTCCCAAGGCCATTGGAAAGTTCAGAGGTTCCATTGCCATGTCCAACTTGGGTGGCGGTGTTGACCTTGGCTTGAGTGGCAGTAAGTGTCATCTGGAACTGCATATGGATTAGTGTACTGACATGTTCTCAAGATTACGCTACAACCTACAGTTCTTTCTTGACTCCTGCCGAGTCATACGCCCGCAGCGAGGCTTTGTTCGGCGAGATTGGCTGCAACCAGACCACTCTCGATGCTCGTATCTCCTGCTTGAGAGCTACTCCTGCACAGACTATCGTCAATGCTGCCACTGTCGCAAGATATGTGGTCCAGGATGGAACGTATGTCAACACCGAGACTCTGGACGTGTACAACAAGAACGGCAGTGCTGCAAACGTCAACACCATCTGGGGAACCACCGCAAACGATGGTGCATCCTTCTCGACCTACCCCAAGACTCCCGTGACAAGCGAATTGCAAGGTATCGAAGTCGCTTTGGGCATCTCCCAAGCAGAGGCACAATCCATCATCGACTCCGGCCTCTTCCCCTACTACAACACTGGCAACATTACCTTGGATTCATTCAATGTCTCGCAGAGAGTTGCCACTGACAACCAGTTCCGTTGCATTGACCAAGCCACCGTATACTCAGGTGTAGAGTCTGGAGCGTTCAAGACATCATACTTCTACCAGATGCAGAGAACCAGCGGTGGTTATGATCCTAACAACCTGGGAGGACCTCCAGTCGAGCCTGGATACCCCTATGGTAACCCTGAGAAGCCGTACTTCAAGCTTCACGGTTCCGACATGCCCTGGGTTTTCGTAAGTGATATTAGACTGACTCGATAAGATGATTCGCTGACATGAAAATGCAGGGAAACCTCCAACCCCTGCGCGATGCCAATGACCTCAAGTCTGTGCAGTTGGAGAGCGGTTACTTTGCTGCTTTCGTTCGCACGCTGGACCCCAACCCTCCGGCCAACTACCTCCAGGTTCGCGGCTACACCAACACCACCCAGGGAGTCAAGCAGAGCGGACCCTGGTTGCCTGTTGCCAACGATCAAGGCCCGATGAAGTTGCTGGATTTCCCTTCAGTAACTGCCGACTTCCAGGACCTGCCTCAAGTGAGTTTTGAACGTGGCCGCATAACAAGGGACTCGAGCTAATGGATAAATAGTGCGCTTTCCTCAAGTATCCCATCAGCTACTACATCAACGGTGGTCTGTAAGACGAAAATGAGTGAAATATGACGAGCGGAGGTGGTGTGATTATGTATATGACAGTAATATACCTGCCTGTATATAGTCGATTCCGATATTCCAAGATGATGTTGCCTCATTCTCCTCGTCTGACCATGTCTTGGGTGGTCTTGTTGTGCAAAGCGTGACGCATTTAAGCTGGTCGAAGCATACAGCCTGGCATGTCTCTGCAGAGATAATATGTCGCTGCTGCTATGGTTGTGTCCAGAGGTCCATGGTTGCTCCGTCGGAAACCATGTTCCTCTTCAATATGATATTCCTTAAGTCTTTTGGTATTTCAAGCCTTCTTCGTCGACTTTGTCAAATCCCTCAATTGACCCTCCAATCCTTGCAACTCTGCAGTTTTTTCCTCTTTCTCCTCCATAGATTCCAGTTTCAGCCAGGTAAAGTGTAGTACTTGATATGTGAAGAGAGCCATGAAGAAGACTTTTGCGATCGGACGGCCAAAGGATTTGTAGAACGCGCGCTGTGAGAATCCTCATCAGTATTCTAGCCATTGCGTTGGAGAATGAGGACGGCGTGTAGGTGGATGAGATTTGTGATGCTGGTCGGAGAATCGTCATACATGCGGGTTATCTGGCTCTGCAGGTGTGGGTGGTTGGTATGTTGGTTGCTGGCGTAGCGGTCTGAATGTCGAAAAGGCAGCAATCGAAGACCTCGAGGTCTGTATCCTTGATGCGCGGGCTATTGTGGACAACATGATTGTGTTTTGTGTTGGAAACAAGGAAAGAGCTTCAGAGCTCACATGCACGAGACAAAATCACCGAGGTGGACCGCGGTCGGCCAAGCAATGTGGGGATCTCCGCGTTATTGCCAGAGTTGACCAAGTGTTCTCGAAGAGGAAGGGGCTGGCATGTGATGAACTGTCGTCTTTGATCTTCTGTTCAACTTCCTTCTGTGAACACTTTGTACTAATTACTCATACTGCTTGCCTTTGCTATATAAAACCACCTTCCTCTGCTTCAAGCAACTTCCTCACGACACACATCTCACAATGGTAAAGTCACCAAAGCAACAAGAGAGAAGTACACACGAGCTAACTGAAACACGAAGGTTCAAACACCCCAACAACGCCGTGCCAACGAGGCCTTTGCAAAGAAACAAGAAACCAAGCGTGGAAAGAACGAACCCGTCGTCAAGAAGGCCGTTCCTCAAAAGAGTCCCGTCAGCAAGTTTTGGCTGTGTACGTTTACAATCCTTTCCGTGATGTTGAACTCGGCGCAGAGATACTGATACAGTCATTGTAGTCGCCCTGCTGTTTGTCATCTGTGGCGGTCTCGTGTTTGAGCTGTTGCGCATCATCGTCGGTTACTTCTGATAGACTCGAGACACGCCCCTGAAGGACAAGACACGAGTGTAGAAAGAGTAGCCTGGACAACTGGCACAAAAGAGAATGGGCTGGCTAGCAGAGACTTGAAGCCCTGAGGCCACACAAAAGAGAACGATGGACACAATACCTCGAGTCGACACGTCTCCTGTCCATCCTTGCATTTCATAACGGAGTTTACGGCGTTTACTTGGCAAGTTCCCAGAAGTGGAATATGGCTGGTTCGATACCAGCACAAGTCAGAATTCACATCAAGTCTAGTGGAGAGTTTGAGAGAATCCAGGCGAAAGTCTTTTGTTCTATCATGGTTGTATACATCCTCCCAGGTTGCTGGTGTCTGTGGCTTCCGCTTTTACTCTCGAGACTACACTACATGAAGCGCTCTTGGAACCATCAGAATACAAACTGGTTTTTGATTGACAAACATAACCATAGAGAGCCAATGATAGCATGACTGTGACTGTGCATTTCTGTAGCTGAATACGGGACATGCAAATGGCGACGAATTGAAAAGATGAAACAATAGTTTCCACGCTTTTATTACCCTATCTATCTTCTGCCTTTGCGCCTGACTGTGCCACTGCTTTTGCTTGAGACCGGAACCCTCCTCAACCCGAAACCAGGCTCAACCTCGATCCTGACCCCTTGCCCGCCGGAGTCGTCGCTACTGCTTCCACTGCTTGCTGGTCTTGCTCCTGCCATCATCTCGATTTCCCTCTCTCGTCGGTCAACCGCCGCTTCGACGTTTGAAAGCGGCGACCCTTGGGGTGCTCGCCTCAGTTTCGCATAAGATACGTCTGACGAAGGCACGGGTCCTTGATACGAGTGTGCACTCGGTCCGAACATATCAGGGTATCCTGCTCCTGATGGTGCTGATCGATTTGGGGTTGCCCATGCACTCTCGTCGTACAAAGCTCGACTAGAGGCCGAAGAAGGCGCTCGCAGCTCGGGACCGAACCCGCGAGCGGAGTATGCCTCGTATGGTGGAGTCACAGTACGATTGCCGTTCGATGAGGGTCTTCTAGACGACGCTGGAGAAGGATAGTAATCAGCGGGCGCGTACATTGACACACCATCCGGGCCTCGGATCATGAATGCAGGTTGAGATGGAGCGCGAGAAACTGGCTGTTGTTCATTCGACGTTTTCCTCGAGTTCTTGGGCGTCCGCGATCGAGAATGTGATGGCGATGTGCCACCGAACAGACCCGTACTTGTCCGTCGTGGGCGAGTGCTCGTCAGACTCGTGGTACTACTAGACCGACTTCCTCTGGTTTTGTTCTTGTTCGGTGTACTCGGCTCAGACGTGTCTCTGGTCTGCGTGCTGCTTCTTTCCAGTGCTGCCATCTCCTCGACACTCAGACTAACGTTTGTCTTGCCCTTGACCCGTGCTCTTCTGAGTTTCTCCCGAGCTGATTGAACCAGTATGTCCTCGCGTGACGGTCGTGTCATGGCGTTGTCGTGATAATAGTCTTCGTCCTGCGGCTGGTATGGTCTTCTCTCATAAGCAATGTCATCCGCTCCTCTTTCTCCCCTCGCGTCACCCAAGTCATATCCAGTGAATATCAGATCGTCTCCAGCAAAAGCTTCCCGTGGCAGCCTATCCGCAGACCTGGACTTGAAAGCAGCAGGATCGAGATAGACGCGTTGGTGTCCATCATCACTCTCGTCGCCCACTTCCAGAAACCTCCTCCGCCGCAACTCGAACTCGTCTCTCCACGCCTCTCCACCTCCTCCTGCAGGAGCCCCGGATGGTCTTCCCCAATGGGGCATATCGTGCGGAGCCCGCGGCCGACCATTTAGACCGCCTCCTCTGAAAAAGCTGACTCGATAGGCTTCTCCATGAACGCTGCGTGACCAATAATGCTGACACCAGAGGCACCAATGAGCCAGAGAGCGGAGCCGAAGGGGTTTGAGATGATAGCGAGGGGAACGGCGATGACGAGGAGAGCGGTGTACAGCTGCGAAGTGGTTGCGCGGAAGTTGCCAATCTCGATATCGCGACCCTCGAGCTTGCCGATACCGTACATGCCACCAACTACGAGAAGGATGTCGAAGGTCAAGAGCCAGTTTGTGAGCAAAGTGTAGATGCTCAGCATGACGAAGAGGACGGCATAGTTGCTGGAGAAGTATCCAAGGTTGTAGTTGACACGGTTCTGGACTTCGCCAAAGTTCTGGGGCTTGGAGATTTGCTTGAAGTTGAAGAACTCGGAGATAGGCTTCAGGTTGGCGAAGCGGGAGCCTACGGACTGCGAGCGGACACTGTCAAAGCGACCCTGCAGGTTGAGGCGCGATGTGATGGCATCGATCGGAAGGTTGATAGGCATTTTGGCAATGTCTGTGAAATCGAGAGAATGTCGAAGTTGGTCGAGTCGACGAGGTTGGGGAGTGTTTCAAGTTGAAGCTAAAAGGGGAAGTCAGCCGGAGTCCAACAGAATTTCTTTGTTGCATGTGAAGGCAGCCGCGAGCGTCCGTCATCACGGCGGGAAGCAGCGGGACTCGACGATATGGGCTGGGAAGACTCACTGCTTGGAGTTTGGGAAAGAGCGGATAGACAGGGGTGAATGAGCGAAGAGCAAGATTCTAATAGGGAGAGAATGAGAGAGTTATGTTGATTACGCATCCAACGTACGTGGAATCAACAGTCGTTGAATGAGCCACACTTTCAGCCACAGCCACAATCCAAAGCTTCGTGAAGGGCTGAGCCCCTGAACTTTGGAGCCGTCCGCGATGAAACACCCTCGGCCAGCAGCAACAGCAGCACCAAGGTAGAGATGCAATATAGATAGAAAGTAGTTCTGACTTATCGACTGGGAAACAGCCTTTAAATGAAAGAAGGGAATAACAGGCGGGCTCCAAGGCTTCTTATCACAGAAGACTCGCATTCACGAGCACCAACACGGAGGTGACACGACTTGATCTGGGGAAACTAGTCCAGGCACTTCTGCCGCTCTTGCAGCTCCATCACATTTCTTTGCAGCCCGACACATCCACATCACCAACGCAATCATGGCCCGCCTCCAGGGTTCTGTTCTGCTTTTGCTCTTGTGCTTTATCGCACTTGTCTGCGCCTGGTCCCCCGAGGGTGAGCCTAGTCATGTCCTCGTCTACTTGCATCATCCATACTGACAGCTGGCAGACCACGAAATTTTCCGTCTCCAGGATGAAGTTGCCCAGCACGAGGGTAGTAATGCTACTTTCTACTCTTTCCTCGGTGTAAAGGACTTTGCCAACCTTGACGCCATCAACGCTGCCTACAAGAAGAAGGCTCGTGTCTTGCACCCTGACAAGGCCCGTCAACGTTTCATCGCTACCTACGACTCCGCCCCGCCTGTCAAGAACACAAAGAAGGGAGACAAGCCTACCGTCCATGTCAAGAAGAACAAGAAGCCTTCGCAAAAGGAGATCAATGCCTTCGGCAAGGAGGCCTCTGCTCGCTTTGCTCGTCTCGGCATAGTGACCAACATCCTTCGTGGCTCTGAGCGCCAGCGCTACGACCACTTCCTCCGTAACGGCTTCCCCAAATGGCGTGGTACTGGCTACTACTACCAGAGATTCCGCCCTGGTCTCGGCTCCGTCATGATCGGTCTCTTCATATTCCTCGGTGGTGGTGTCCACTACGTCACCCTCTACATGAACTGGATGAAGCACCGTGACTTTGTCGAGCGCTACATCCGTCAGGCCCGTCGTATTGCTTGGGGTGACGAGGTCAGAGGCATCGCCGGTATTGACACTACACCTGCTCCCGTCCCTGAACCCTCCTCTGAGGAAGAACCCCAGGCCATGAACTGGAACAGAAAGGAGAAGCGTGCTGCCGAGCGTGACAGCAAGCGTGCTGCTAAGAAGCCAAAGTCTACCAGAGCTGCTATTGCCGAGCAGGCGAAGAACTCCGGTATCAGTACTCCCGTCGAGGCCGAGATTACCAGTGGTCCTGTTGGCGCAAAGAAGCGCACCATCGCCGAGAACGGCAAGGTCCTCATCGTCGATAGCGTCGGCAATGTCTACCTTGAGGAGCGTACCGCTGAGGGCGAACTCCACGAGTTCCTCCTAGATGTAAGTTCGAACTACAATTCGAGCCATATCACTTGCTAACATGCCTGTCAGGTTGATGAGATCCAAAGACCCACCATCAAGGATACCTTCTTGGTTCGCCTGCCCATCTACCTCTACAACAAGTCCTTGGGTACCGTTCTTGGTAAGAAGACTTCGGACGCCGAGCTGGAGGATTTGCTCGAGGGTACCGAGGAGGCCGAGGGTGTTGACGAAGCAACCGCCACACTCAAGTCTGCAGCTCAACCCAACGGCAACGCTGAGACTCGCAAGAGAAAGCTCAAGCCCAGCAAGCAAAGATCCAGTTAGATAACGTCGATGGTATAGAAAAAGCGATTCTTGTTTTGTTTACTTCAATCACTTCGAACACTGATTACCACGATGCACTTCACTAACATCCTCTTATCGGAAGTGATGAAAAGAATTTGGTGTTATACTCATTGTCAATCAGCATTGTTTCCGTCGAACCGGTGGAATGGCGCAGCGGTCAAGTAGTGTTCCTTCCGCTTAGCTGGCCCGAGTCCATTTGGGAGAGCTCTTGAAGGAGTGATCATCCCCACATTGACGGGCGCAATGACGATGAGCAAGGCACAAACTCAGGGGCCGGGGGTGAGGTCAGGGTGGGACTGACCAGGCAATGAGGTCGAGAAATGTGTCGCGATCCCAAACCACCGAAGCCACCGTTGGTTCCACCAGGCTCTCGGGTGAGATGCAGAAAAGGAAGAAGAATGCAGAGCAGGAGAAAGCTACCGATGTTGCTGCCGCCGCTGCTATGGTCAAAGCAGAAGAAGAGGCCGTCGCTGTCAAGGCAGAAGATGAGACGGAGGTGCCGGATACGACTCGTACCACTCTCCCACAAACCCAAGAACCCTTCAGTTCTGACTGGGACTGGTTTCACAGCGGGCAACATGATACGATCACCACCGCCAGGTCCCAGGTGTTCCATAGCCTGAGCTGACCCCTGACCTTCTCGCTGATGCGAGCAGGTCAGCTTGAATTTTTACCGGGTCTGTAGATTGCATCCCTCTCGCATGGACTCAACAACAATTGATGTAACACTTCATTGACTTTGAGAGCGCTTCACTTTCTGCCTGTCTGTCAAGATTCTTTTGCACAACTTCATCGAGCGGTGTGTCAACTATAAAGAGGCACGACTGTGTTCGAAGCAAGGTCCTAGCCAGAGAGACCTGAGAAAGCATTCCCTTCCAGTGCAAGCTATGCTGTTTCTCGACACCATTGTGCATTGTCATAGTGTCGGGCGCTACACAATCCAGCACAAAGACGCATGAAACTCCTTGTCTTGTGCTATTCCGGTCATCCACGCTTCGAATACGATCATTATGGTGCACTTCACGGGTATCTCCTCGTCGGAAGCTACGGAAGTAACGTCTGTCTTGATGTACGAGGATCTTGCCAGTTCTGTGGATCTCACTCTTCACTCCCACGAAGGTTCAAGGCGACATTCTTCCCATCAAAAGACATAAACAACTCAGGAAGTAAAGTTATAGTCAAAGAGAGCTGGAAATATGTCCCCTCTCAGTGGATACTACACTGTTTCTCGAAATTGTTGTGCATCGTCACACAACTATCGGCTCCTTATCGGAAGCTATGGGAGTAAATCCCATCTTGCTTCTGACCAGGTCTTTGACCCTCGCTAGCCTCCCACAAAGCTCTCAAGCGGCATCACTACTATAAAAAGGCACAATGGCTTTCAGGCCAGAGACATTACCAAGATAAGCCGGCGTTATCGCCTCTTGTCAGTCAATCAGAATATCCGGGATGTCTAAGCAGAGCTCTTAAACATCACACACAAGCTCACCAAGGAAATCTACAAGACTAGAGTTACATGATTCAATAGGTGTGGGCTCAATCGTCTTTACAACCGCCGGCACTGCATTCACGCCGACCCATACACTCAACGCTGGATGCTATCCTGGCATGGTCTTGTATGGTGTATGCTTGGACGAAGCATTCCGAACGTTTTCGGAAATCAGCAGAATACAATTTAGACCTGACACAACACATTAACAAAATCAAGAATGTATTACCGCTGACTCTAACCATCTCCCCAGCTGTCTCGCAATCCAAACCACACAACTCACAAACATCGACATTGATCTTGCAACCGTTCCCGCTCCCTCTCTTGCTCTAGAAGCATAGTCCGCCTTTCTTCCACCACATCCCAATCTACCACCATACATAATACCACATATGCAACCAGAAAATATGCGAGAGGATGATACAAGTAGTCCATGAACCACACAGACCAAGAATCTCGCATCTTCCGCGCCCACAATTCTTCCATCGCTCTGGCTTCCCGCTCCTGTTGCCAGGCTAATCTTCGACGAGCGAGCTTTTCGTTGAATTCTTGGTTTTGCCGCAGCCTCCTAAGGCGATACTCTTCCCTTGAAGTGACTGTGAGAGTTGCTGTTGGTGGAATAGTCGAGGTCAGGATAAAGGTATCGAATATTGTTGTAGTGGTCGTTGTCGTGATGGTTGATGTACTAAAAGCACAAGGGGTAAAAACCCAAGAGCCCCATATTGGCCAAAGAATCATGAGAGGTATGACTGCGATGAGAATATATCGAGACATTGTTGCTGATATTGTGTTTTCGTTGATGTGGAAGGATCGGATTCTGCAGCTTCCTCCACTGTCTTGAACATGAGATGTCGTTGGAAGGCGCGAAGCACGCACCTGATAAATGGCTTCTCAACTGCGTTGTCAACCATCAACATTACATCCACATCATCAATTCAATCATCTGTTTCTTGTTGCCATCCATCAACCTCTAATGCCGCGCCTACCATCGTTGTGCGAACCTGATCGTACGACCACATCTCCATGTGGTAGGCTAACTCAAAAGTATGCAACTATAAAAAGGCACAAAAGTCTAGGAGATAGAGCTATTGCCAGAGAAATCTCAAAAGATGGTCACTCTCAATGGAAATCACGTCGTTTCTGATATTGTGCATCTCTTCAGTTGACACACGCCACATACTACAATTTGAGAACGGTCCTTCATGAACGCTAGCAAGCTTCCATACCCGAGTTCTGATGCATGTTTCCTTTCCCCACACGAAAGCATATTCTTCCTCCGGTCCATGAACAATATCCTCTTATCCCACCGATACTTGTCACGTTCAACGACCGAAACCATTGGCGAAGTTGGGCTGTCTAGGCGTGTTCTCTTGCTGTGCCATGTCCGGGCTCAGAATGCTGGAGGTGGATGGGACTTTGGGCAGAATGAAAGTCTTGGAGGAGATGACCTGAGATTCGGGAAGGACAGTGCCCTCAGCTGTGCGGTGTTAGACATAAGTAAAAAGAAGAAGCATATTAACCATGACTTACCTGTTTCTCTGACAACATACAGTTGGATTGTATGCTTGGCGGCATTCTGATGGTCCAAGACGGCAGCTTTGAGTGAACCGTTATCGGAGACAACGCCCAGTTGATCGATGACTGACATGACCCAGACAACAGAGAGACCTTGTTCCTGAACCTGGTTGAGTAGGTTTTCCGAGATCTCACCAAGTAGGCGGCTGAAGGAGAGATCACTGATCGAGATGGCAATATCATTTGAGCTTCTGAGGTTCTCCAAGGGGAATTGAGTGGTCCACTGCATGTCACTGCTGAACTGCTTCTGGCGGTTCACTGACACGATCATGTGTTCAAGCTGAGGACGGACAGGAGGGCAGTTCTGGCCAGTGCTGTTGTCGAAGGAGAATGTTGGCGACGCGTTGGGATCAGAGGCATAGGAAGGAGGTCCAGTCTGTGCAGTGCTTGGAGCGAAACCAAAGCCAGCAGAGAAGTGTGGGCCAGCAGGAAGATGTGGACCGGTGTTTTTGGGGAAGGTATGGGTGGGAAGTGCCCCATGTCCAGTGGTGGTTCGCGAGGAGTGTGTGGAAGATGGTCTTCTCTGATCGGAGGCGGAGGGAAGATTGGTTGGAGGCATCTTGACTTGTGCAGGCGCAATGGTATGTGGAAGAGAAACCTGGTGCGATGAGGGCATATAAAGTATTGGGAGCTCAGGATAGTACTGAGGTATTGGTTCGATTGACTCAACACGCCGATGTTTTCTAGGAGCTTCTTGCATTGTCGGATCAGTCACGACAATGGAAGGATATCCAGTGTCCTGATGCTTGTGTGAGACAGGCATGAAGAGCAAACAGATGATTCTCTGTAGGTTTGACCAGACTTCTTTCTTCGCGTGATTGATGTAAGAGTGTTGGAAGACAAACAACAGTTACAAAGGTCCTGTACGGAAGCTCGAAGTTCGAAAGGAAAGAGCAAAGAAGGATGACCACAGGAGGGAAGTCACGACCCAGACCAACACGCCTACTCACTTCCTCGACAAGCTTTTCGCATAACAACGCGTTTTAGATAGATCTTATAAAAATGCAGAATGTGTTCGTGGATCACCTGTGAGTCCGTTGGAAAGGTTGAGCGAAGCAGGCTTTCTTTGGCAGCATGTCCACACCATAGTATGCTTGTGCACTTCTACACCCGACTTTCTGCACGTCTGTATGACTGAGAGTTGATTCCAATGCAGACTTTACCTTGCCGGTAGATCAGGCACAACTCCCTGATCGACCTAGTGCGTACTTCAGCCGTAAACTTGTGAAGAACGCAAAGGTGCAGAAGCTCCTTCAGACGTCCAGGTAAGGCCGCAGAAGCCTTGAACGGATATGCTGCTCATCAGACAGATGTCTACGTCGGTACACCTTCGTGCATCTGTGTAGGTAGCTGCATCAAGATGTTTATCAGTCTGTAGAGATCCAGCAGAGAGTCTGTAGTGATACATCCAGCAGAGCCCTGTTACAGCCTCTACTACTCAGAGCCGAGCATATCTCAAGATATATCTGTTGGCAACTAGGCCCTGGTGATAGTCAACATGTTGCTCACCAAACGAAGAAACGACAGGCACTGCACGACCGAGGTAGTTCTTGGCACTCGGTCTAAGCTGCCGCTTGCTGAACACACCTAGGCAACTATAACCGAATCTCGCTAATCACAAACGCTAACCACATCGAGCCATTGTCACGATGAATGCTCCCGCTGCCAACAACCCTCCTCCTCCTCCTCCTCCTCCCCCTCCCCCTCCCATCTTCATCAACCTCGATCTCCTGCCTGGTAGCAACGGTCTAGTGACCCAACAGCCTCGTCCTGCCTCGAATCACACTCAAATTGTTGGTCAGGACCCTAGGGGTTACCACTACCTGGACGAGCTCTCGCGCAAGTACTGTAAGGATATTTGTTTACCTTCGTGTCGGTTTGCAAGAATAGCTAACGATATGTGACTTGAAACAGCAAACACCTATGGCGTAAACGTGCAGTTCAACGGCTTGCCGCAGAACTACACGCTATGGTGGAAGCCAAAGCGCGGCCGCACCAACCGCCACGGTACTCTGGTCGGTGACTTCTTCGTCCACGGACACCCTCGCGGTCGCTACACGTCGATCGTCAAGTTCATCGTGCATCTCCACAGCATGATCAGCAACGTCGTTTCCTGCCCGTGCGACAGGTGTCGATGAAAGAGACGTCAGTAACCTTGGGTATGTTTAAGCACAGGAATAACATTGAGACGCAAAAGGGGTATCTAACAATAAACAGAATAAACCACCGGGCGCCATCAATCATCTTTTTCTCTCAGCGACGCGACTCGACACGCCCGTCTTTCTGAGGGCACTCCTAAGCCCAAGGACCTCGGCCTTGAGCTTTGCAACTTCATCTTCTAGACTGTGAACCCTCGCTCCCAGCTCTATACAACCCGAGCAGCTGTGCTTCGAGCAAGCACAAGCTCGAGGTGGCGGTGGTATGGTATCTGACGATAGGTACGGTAAGGGCGGGAGAGCTTTGGTTTCCCGCGTGCCCTCGGGTCCTGGTAGAATAGCCATAGCTTTCTTCGCCGCTGCGTCTCTTGGTGTAGCCTTCACAATGGTATTGGAATGCATCTTTGCCAACTTTGCACGCTGGATCGGATTCGGTATTGTCTTCGTCTCCGGCACTCCATCGTTCCAGATCTGCACCTTTCTTTGTGGTGACCTTTTGGAAGATTGACGAGATGGGGAGGTCGAGTAGATAGATGACCCACGCGGGAATGCTCTCTGTACGTCTGCCGAAGCAGGCACAAACTCACCATCAATATTTGAGATGTGTGATACTGTACTGTACATGGCCTCCTCAGACATTGAAAGCACAGCGGCCTCCTTGCTCGCATTGTGAGGCTGCGGTGACATTGTTGTAACTTTGGCAATCGCTTCGGGCTTCGAGACAGGATCAACAGGGACATGCTCTGGCTTCGGTTTTTCTGCAAGAACCGATGCTTGTTGATAGGGTTGAGCGATCTGTCTCTGTCGAATGTGGTGATGCGCGCGCTTCTCGTTTCGTAGATCGCACTCGTCTCCCGAAGATCCGGCTGACATCCAGATATCCCGATCTGACGAATGGCTTTCCGATTCGAAGTGAACTCTGGAAGGTTGAGTCGGTTCATGCTGACGAGAAGTGTGTGCGTGCTCAGCAGCACGGACATCTCCAGTAAACAAAACATTGTCTCTGATTGTCGGCTGCGCTCCAGCTCGGGGAAGGTTAGAGATGCCAGTACGGTTCATGTACGGAGCAAATAATGCTGGTTTGCCATTCTTCTTGGCCTGGCTTGACATCTCGGTATCCAGTTTTCGTAAATCGGCAAGCAATTTGCCGTTCCTTCCTGCCCCTGTAGAAGCAATTGGACTACGATTCGGGCCTTGTGGAAATCGCGCAGAGGCTCTCTTGCGTCCTGATCTAGGTCCTCTCCGAGCAGATGGTGGAGCAACTCGAAAAGGCGACCCCTGTTTCGGTTCGATGGTTGTGTTCAGTGGGTGGATTGACAGGTGTGTAGGCGTATTGACAGATCTGTCTGGATGGGGAAGTGTAGGTTCAGGGCTACTTGTCTTGACGAAGGTCTGGCTCGAAAGCCGTTTGCGACGAAGATGTGGAGACGAAACGGGACTTCTCTGCTGCTGGCGTGGGGGTGAGACTTTTTTGACTGGTGAGAAGAGGTCCAGATAGGTTGTTTGTACAGTTGGTGAGTTTGTGACTGTATTGGCAGTTGGCGTATACCGTACTGTCGACACTTCTTCAACTTCCGACTCATACACAGCGATTGCAGGCACTGATTGTGCAGGCGCAAATACAGCGCCTGGTGGTAGTCTAAGAGCATCAGGCAAGGTTGACTGGTCGCCCTTCCTTCTTCCAGGTGTACTGGGTGACAAGTCGTGTTTAACATTGATCTTCGCAGACACCAGCTTGACGGGAGTCGACATCGCAAACGGACTGGGACCATCCATCCACTCCACGCTGATGATCCTCTCGCCGAGTGCGTTTACGAGGACCTGATCGAGACGTAGACCTACTGAATCAAAAAGAAGCACCTGACCATCGACTCTTCCCACAGCAATAACAGTATTGCCTTCAGGAGCAGTCCCGGTGTCTCCAGCTTTCTGCTTTGATGCTGTGTTTGCCGCGCGCGAAGATGGCTTGATAGCTGAAATCGACAAAGACGTCACAGGTGCCTGCGCATGCCAGGTACGCAGTATCTTGCCACCACCTTCGAAGTCAATCAGTCGACATCTTCCATCTGCACCAACGCTGATCGCACGGGTGCGAAAGCCAGGCAGAAACTCTGCGCCCGTGATTGCCACACTTTTGCTGCCGATTTTAGTGTCGAGTGAAGCGTCTGGTGGATCTGACAGATTTCTGACATTGGTGATGCGGTGAAGGTTCGAAAAGTGTGAGATTTCACCTGTATGGCCATTGGTGGCTGGTCGGGAGGTGCTACCAGTACGAGGTGCACTACTTCTTGCTATTCTTGTCGCATCATAAGCAGCGATTGTGCCGTCTTTGAAAGCCAGCAGGAAGATATTGGACCGCTCAGGGTGGAAAGAAGCCGTCGCAATGGCAGCACTGCTCGCCGACGGATGCAGCTGGATGGCAGCTGTTTTGAGAGTGAGGTTTTGTAGATATATCACTGTTGGTTTCTCAGAAGCAGACAACATCAGATGAGAGGTAGGGGAGACGGCAAGAACTGTTGGTGGAGAAGGATGATTAGATGGCGAATCGAGCAAGCGAGATTCGTTGATCGAGTAGTGCTGTATAGCTCCAGTCAAAGAAGTGCTGAGGAAGAGAGATTTTGCATCCGGAGCATATTCCAAAAGTCGAATAATGCCCTGGTAAGTTCTTGGTCAGTTCTCATACGGTCTGATAGTAGGTGAATGTATGAACCTCGTTGCCGCTCAATCCCCAGCTCTCTTCGCGTCCTCTCTTGCAATCATGTAATACGACAACATGCTCGTCCGCCACTGCAAGCACTTGACTTCCATCTTTTGCTTCTCTCGCTGCAAGAATACCTTTCTTACTACTGCTAAAAAGCTTCTTGACCCCGTTTTGGTCCCATGAAAAAATGCCACCAGAGGTTGTGATGATAAGATGGGTGTTGGTAGGTACTTTAAAGGCTGGCTGGGATGCTGGTTTCGGAGCTATTGCAGCTTGCTTCACTGCTCGAGGCATGACTATACTCCATAGGTATACTGTTTGATCGCGTCGGTGATTCGTACGAGATTGTTGATACGAAGTAAACAAAGTGACGGACGCCAAGAGCATGTGAAGATGGCCCGAGCGTGCAATTAAGAGACAACAGCAAAAAGATGTATCGCGACAAAGTATATAGAATTGTTTGTTGGGAAAGGTGTTGTGTCTCTTGTGGCTCTGCATCGCTAATGATAGCAATTCGAGAAACAATCAACGGGCAGCCTCTCCAAGGGTCGCAAAGAAAATCAATAAGAAATACAGGCAGAATACTCTCACAACCTCATCCCCAGTCTCTCTCCGAACAATTTGTCAAATCAACCTCCGCCAACTTCTTCCACTAGCTTGTCGCATGCGTGTTCATCCGAAAACGAAATTCTCAGACCGTAAACCACATGCTTAGACTTTCGTCAATGTTTGAGCTAGTGGTATTCCGGTGCTGCTCCTGTTATCTGAAACCAAGGCTGATAGAAAACATCAATTCCGTGTTTTTGGTCCGAGGTCCGAAAGGGCAATGAGAGGTTGTGCTATGCAAGTGTGAAATATCTTACGATACCAGGAACATGCTGTGCTTTGCGGTTTCGAATCAACATCGGCTGAATTATTGCCTCAACTCCTGTTGTAAGACACCCTTTGACAAAAGGACTTTTCGTGTGTGATCTTCTTAGCGGATATACCGCTTGCTCGACTGTCTTTACGTGGGCACCCAGAGTCTACGACCGCCTCTGAACTTGTTGGTGTTGGCAGCAGGTCGAGTGAAGGAATTGGGGTCAATGGGTCCATTGCCGTCGGTAGTGGGAGTAAGATCCAGCTTTGCTGTCGCTGCGCCTCTTCCTCCATTCGTAGGTGCCAGGGGGGTACCACGACCGCGAGAAGCGTTGCCTCTGAAAGCACCACCACGAGCGTTCCCGCGAGCAGGGGTCTGACCTCCACGCGAGAATTGGTTCGAATCCATGACCTTGCTGGCAGGCTTGGGCGACTTGTTTTGAGCAAGCATGGCTGCAGGAGCCTTGGGTGGGCGCTTCAGAAGAACCTCATCTTCTTCGTCCTCACTAATTGGGGCAGGTCTCTCGTCAACAGGCAATAGTTCTGGACGTACGTTATCTTCTTCGTTGACAGGCGCGGCTGTAGCCGTGGCAGCAGTGGCGCGAGTATCAGGGCGTGTGAGAATAGCGTTACTCTCAATCTCCTTGCGCTGGACGAGTTGTCTGTTTTTGAACTCACGCTCTTCCCTCGCGACGACGTAGCGAATATCAGCGAGACTCTTGGTGCGAATGCCGAAGCGCTGGGCGAGTTTAGTCTTGGTTGGGTCGTCCGTTAAAAATATGAAGGACTCCAAAGCAGCAACGGGGTCCAACTCCTGGTGAATGCGCCAAAGTATGTAGTTGAATAGAGGGCGAAGGTGCGAGGGAACGCCAGAGGTGGAGGCAGAGGCAGACGTGGTCTTCTTGGCTGGAGACTTGGATGCGTGAGAACGGCCACGGCTTTTAGGTGGGCACTCGACGGGGGGTTCGGCGCTGATAGAGCTGCGGGCAGTATGGACAGAAGACGGAGTTGCTGACCGCGAGCCATCGGTGTCGACTGAGCTCATGGACAGGTTTGCGTCGCGGATGGCAAGTTTGGCCTCGGTGTCTTGAACGAGGTCCTCGGAAAAGCCTGTCGCGTCTTCATCGTCGGCATCGCCTTCAGAGAACAAAGTCTTGGGTAAGGCGAACTTCTCGACTTCTGGCCATGTCTCGAACTTCTCGAAGCCGCCTTGGAGGGTGACGAGGTGGGGATAAGTGCTGGTGGCGTCGTCGAGCCAGACCAGGGCGTCTTCGGCGTCGCTGCTGATGCGACCATTTCCGTCCTTGAGGCGAGTGGTTTGAGCGAGGGCTGCGACAGTCAGTCGTTGTCGTGCTGAATTTGTCTGCATAGCGACATACTGTAGAGGGGCACAAAGAGCCTGATCTGGCCGTTGGCGATCCATTTCCGGATGCCGTCGCGGGTGCTCTTCTTTGCGCCTGCGAGCAAGGCCGAGTCGTCGGCGATGCAGTTGAAGATCTTTTTGGTAGGTGGTTCGATGGTGCGAGGGGTTGCGACAGCAGGCTCAGCCGGGCGAGGGCGTTGTGGAGTGCGGCGCATCGTGAGTGAGGCCTGAGTGGCGGTGGGGTGCTGAACAGGCTGTGAGCGACTGAGAGTGGAAGGCAAGCAAGCACTTGTGGCAGCAAAAGACAGGTGCCGAGACAGTCTCGGTGGCAGCAATCATATGCCTCGGGGAGAAAGGCTTACGTGCTGACAGTAGTGTGACGGTGCGACAGCTGTGTGGCATTCGAGAAACTTGTGACTCAAAGGGACTACAAGCGCATGGTAGGCGATTACGCTGGCTTGCTTCAAGGCGTTGTGTTGGCAAGCAGCGGCTTGTGAGAAGAGAGCGGATCAACCAAGATGAGCATAATCCGTATCGCTTTACTATGAGGCTGCCGTCATCGAGAGACTGGTCCTATGGCCCTATGGCTATGTGCAAGTGTGTTGTGCGAGACTGTAAGTGGCGGCTGTATTACTGTACTTGGCACCAGACCATGTTAATTCCGGATTTATTGATATGCCAACTCGATTTGGGCATATGAAAGTCTGACTGGGAGCGATTCGACGGGAAGGTCGAGTTGGGCGAACGACGACAAGGTTGTGTCGAGGAATGCGCGCGCGGCCCACCCGTTTGCCGAAAGCCGCGTCAAGACCCAAGCCACTCCTACGCATATATAATTGTCTTCAAAACACTTGTGAGTTTTCGTGGTCAATCAACCAACTAATTGACATGCCTTCCATTCTGATATCCGGTGCGGCCTCTGGTCTAGGACAAGCATTCCTGGATGCTTACTCGAACGACAAGTCCAACACTGTCATAGCCATTGACAGAGAACACATCCCTCAATCCGTGTACCAAAATCGTGCAGCCACTATACAGTCACATATCGTCGACGTGACGGACGAGAACTCCATCGAAAGTTTTGCTACCTTGTTGAACAGCGCGCCCATCGATCTGTTTATCCACAGCGTGGGTATTCGTGGTCTGGTTCTTTCAGTGGAAAATGCTCAACCTGAATCTGTTGCTGCCGCTGAAACCCTGGATGCCATGGACTTACCAACCCTGATGCATACCTTTCAAGTGAATGCTGCCGGTACCTTTCTGCTCGTTCGAGCCCTTCTCCCAAGTCTCAGACATGCAAATGCCGCAAAGGTTGTCGTCATGTCTTCACGCATGGGAAGCACCGGACACAACACTACAGGCTCTGCTTACGCATATCGTGCAAGCAAGGCCGCTCTCAATGCCATGGTCAAAAGCTTCAGCATAGATGAGCCCGAAGTCGCATTCGTGCTTTGTCATCCGGGTCGCGTAGAATCAGGACTAGTCAAGTACAAGGAAGACGGCGCTATCAGTGCACAAGAAAGTGTTTCTGGACTGCTCCCGCTTGTAAAGAGCTGGAACCAGAATGACAGCGGCAAGTTTTACGACAGATTTGGACAACCTATCGTGTGGTAGCCGCTGCGTCCCTTGTCATCAGATCACCGCAGGGAGCAAAGCAGGCAGAAGCAAATAGAAGATTGTATTACAACAAGCGCCATTAACCTCGAGTATCGTCGTCAGTCATGAACCGTTTCTTGGTCATCATTTTGCGTAGCGACCGTCTTTGCCATCTCTGCAGGCACGTTTTGCTCGTCCTCTAGAACGTCTTTCTTGACAAGCCCGTCCAAAGTAGATAAGCAGGTAGCATAACCGCCAATCATAGCTTCGACACGAGTCATGGTGTCTTCCTGGGAGTTCTTGCGACGGTGAGATGATAATTTCAGCTTGCCACTTTCCATGCCTTGAATGTTGAGCATCAATCCGGGTATGTCCTTTCTAGACACTTCGTCTGCCCATGATGGAGCTTGACCAACAGTGGTCCTAAGAATCTGCCAGCGTGGGCTCAGGCTTTGAGCTTCATTGACCGTCTTCCCATCCGGCGCTATGTCGAGCAGTATCATGCGCTCGCGGTTGTTGACAGCCTGCTGCTCCGAGGATATACCCACTTGCTCTTGATCCATCCCACCGACAATAGCAGAAGTCAAGAAGTCGGGATCGTCGTCTGAAAAGATGTAGTGTACTGATGGATGGTGGTGTTCGCCAGTGTCGGGGTCTTCGATTAGAGTAAAAAATGGGCGGAAATCGGGAGGGGGCAGAAGGTCGTCAGGTGCAGCAGTGGGGTATGTAGGATCATCGAATATTCCTAGGTATGATCAGTCAGGATAGACAGTGGAATCAGTGGTTCAAATGACATACCATCGGAGGTGATTACCGCCTGGTCCGCGCGAACGGACGAGGCGGTATCATCATCATCGCGTTGTTGCGGAGGGGTGGCCGAGTCGTCAGTAGTTTGGGCAAAGCTGTGAGAATATCGTTTGTTTACTGCCGACATGATCCTCTTGCTCGCGATCTACAAGAGCAAGGCCACACGGGTTGTTGTGAGTTATGGCCGTGGACCCTGACTAAGCGTGGTGCTTGGCAAAATGCATGTGAAAATGGCACCTTCGTCGAAAGTCGAAAGACCCAACGACGTAAGAGTGCGCGTAGTTGAAGGATGCGGGTGTCGAGAGTGTAAAACTCAAGATTGGGCAGTCTGTTCAGGTTGGACTTCGCTCTGATCGACGGTTCCTTTGATGCGGAAAACTGCTCCAATTAGCACCACAATTCCTGGACGATCAACAAGACCAGCTCGAGTGCGCGTACCTTGTCTACACATGGGACATCTGCCTTGACTTGACTCCTGATTGATCCAAGTATCGAGACAATGCTTGATTGATGTCAGTTCTATCGGTCAAGAATGTTGAACCATGGCTACATACCATATGGAATGAGTGTGTACACTGTCCCATGACTGAAACAAAGTTAGCATGATGCCGACAATACGACCGAGCTGAGGACATACTGATAGGGCAATCATCTCCTGGGAACTTGCATTTCGGACAAGTACCATCAAACTGTACGCGACAAATACCACAATCGTCGTCTTCGGGCATGTCCCAGCGCCAGGCGGCGACAGCGTGGTACGACAGTATCTTGACTTTCATCTTCCAGGCGGTGTTTGTGTGTCACACAAATGCTTTTCAGTAGACAGGTGTATACACAGTGCCAGGGTCTCTTGTCGAGGGGTCGGATTGTTTTCGTTTGGAGGAAGGAGCTCGGGCCATTGACGTATGCGATAAGGATAAGATGGGCTTATCGCTAGGTGATCGACAGTGTCACATGGGGAAGGCGTGCTCGAAGGCTCCACCTTTTGGTGTCTACTTGGGGGATCTCAGCGGCCGAAGCATTTCTGTTGCTTTCTCCACACTGCGACAAACAGATAGATTGCATCTTGGAGGGGTATACCGTTGAAAGTCGCACGCACATCTTGCTCCCAATCACATCATCAAGAACGGTCTCCACAGCTCATCAACAAACTCGGAGTGGGGCAGCATGGCTTCATTGCTCCGTTCGGCTGCGTCCTCAACCTTCTCACCTCTCCGGAGCTCCTTCAGACCCTCTCACAACATGTCGGCGCAACGAGCAATGTCTCTCTCATCGTACCTCGTCAAGCCTGCCGAGCTCAACGCTGCTTTGAAAGGCAATGCTCCTACCCGCTTGGCTACCTCTCCTCGAGTCATCCCCTTGTGTGCCAGTTGGTTCATGCCCAATGATCCTGAGAAGAGGTCCGGATATGAAGTCTTCAAGCAGGGTCACGTTCCCAGTGCTCGGTACCGTCTCTCTTTCTTCATACCGACTCTTGACGCTAACTCTCGGCAGTTTCTTCGATCTTGACCTTGTCTCGGACACCAGCTCTCCATACCCACACATGCTGCCCAGCCCCCAGGTCTTCACACAAGCCATGCGCAAGCTAGGCATCCGTCGCGACGATAACATTGTCGTGTACGACAGTGCCGAGCTGGGCATCTTCAGTGCTCCTCGCGTTGCTTGGACTCTGCGCGTCTTCGGTCACCCGAGTATTCACATCCTGAACAACTACAAGCTATGGGTCGAGGAAGGCCTTCCCACCGAGAAGGGTGAACAGACGAAGTTCCCTGAGTCACAGTACCCCGAGCCACAGATTGACCCCTCCAAGGTTGCAGCTTTTGAGGAAGTCAAGGAGATTGCCAAGGACTATAACAAGGAAGGCAGAGAAGGCGTACAGATTCTGGATGCTAGGTCTGTTGGTCGCTGGAGCGGTGCCGATCCCGAACCGAGACCTGGACTTTCCTCTGGCCACATCCCCGGATCCATCAGCGTTGCTCTGCCTGAACTTCTGCACCCAGAAACCAAGACATTGCTTTCTAGAGAAGAGTTGCTCGACATTTTCAGAACCAAAGGAGTCGATCCGCTTAAGCCCATCATCAGCTCTTGCGGTACAGGAGTCACTGCAAGCGTCATTGATGCTGCTCTGACAGAGGCCGGCTTCCCCGAGACCAACAGAAAAGTCTACGATGGCAGTTGGACTGAGTGGGCACAACGAGTCCGGGCTTCAGACAATTTGATTCACAAGAGTCAGTAAAAGGTATGATGAGTAATGACGAGCGATGAAAGCGTTAGAGAAGTATCGTTATACCCGACATGTAATTACGGATGACATGGAAAAAGTTCAGCAAAGTAATGATTCTCAGCAATCTAGTTACATGGGACGCTTGCTTTTGGCGCGCTCAAAGCCAGAAATTCTCGCCTTGTGATATATGTTATGAACCCCATCCTCCCCTTGCGCTATACCTGTGGATTATAGACTCTTCCCACGAAGATCTAGAGCGGAGTCCTCACTGTAAAAAGGCATAGTGTTTTCCATAACCAAGGGCATTCTCAAAGAAAGCGGAGAGTACATAGTGCCTCAGTGGACACTATCAGTCTCCTTGAGACTGTTGTGCATTTCGACAGCCACATTTGTTACTTGCCTTTGGATAAGGAGATAGATGGTTTCTCGGTACTGTATCAAACCCTCCCATGCAGTGATATGAATTTCCCAAGCCGGAGATTGATTCCTGCTTCACTTCGAGACAGCAAGCTTAACTGCTCTGTCTCCAACTCTCTGTCTTCGCTGCCCAACCCTCATCCCTCCATCTTCACATCCCTATCCTTCTCTCCTCCCAATCCCTCAACTCCATCCTCCATTCCCAAAGTCCAACGACAGAACAATCCCAATTTAGCTTTGAGATTCTCAATCATCTCAATTGTCTTGTTGTTGACAACATTGATCTTGGTAAGCTTATCTTCCTGATAAGTCTCTCTCCAGAACTTTCTTTCGCTTGCTTTGGCTTGCCACCATTTGAGTCTTTCGTCTTCGAGTAGTTCGAGGAGGGTGTTGATATCGCGGAGGGTGGGGATCAGAGGTGAAGGCTTGGGCGCGGTGGTGATTGTGATAGAGGTTGAATGAGTTGGTGGTTTCTTGTCTTGAGTCCCAGGAGCAGCAGAGTTGAGTTTGTGGGTGGAGAGGACAGAGTGTGCGGTGGTGATGAGTAGACTCAAGTCAGAGATGAGTGGTTCGAGTGGTTTAGGCCAGCGCGAGGATGTAGATATGGTGCTGAGGGTGCAGAGTTGACACATTGTTGCGATCGTGTGATGTGATCTGAGTGGAAGCAGAATCGCTTCGGAGCTTCTGAGTCTTGATGTGAGTGTGTAAAAGAGTTGTAAAGGTGGAAGAGGGAAGATATGAGTGTGTTGGCTCTTAGAAAAAGCGAATGTACCTGCCTTGCTTGCTCGTTTGTCGCTGATGCCTGAAATGCTTCACTTCCTCCCCAATGTCTTACCTTTCTGCTTGCGGTGTGTATCAAAAGCTTTTGAAAAACAGCTAGACAAGTGCACAGTACTTTCTGAGACCTAGTGATGCTTGCAGGGAGAGAGCTCATCTCAAGTGTTGCTGTGGCCAAACTTCTATTCACAAAGCAGCTGTGCATTTTGATAGCATGTAATTCACTACTTGTTCCTATGAGGGAGGCTTCAATGTAGAACCGTGATTACCCAAAACCATGGGACACTTCGCTTCTTCTAAAGGCCCATATGGTTGTGTTTCATCGAATCACAAGAAGATCCGTTGCCAAGAAATACATTGATGGTCAGAGGCGAAATGGTTTGTCGAATTTCTATAGCGAAGAACACGGCAACTATGCTGTTTCTACCTCCTTGACTTGCTCAGTCTCAGTCGATGTGATCACCTCCGGTCCTGCCACATCTTCTTCGGCCTGTGTACCATCAACGACTGCACCTGCCTCAGGCACAACCTCGACCACAGGAGCGACGACTGCATCAATACCATTCCCAGCCTCAAGCGACTCGATGCCATCAGCATTGCTAGGCTCAGCTGTCACCACCTCATCCTCTGCGCCACTATTGTGGCCACTAGCCAACTTTTCCTTCTCTTCCTCGGCCATCTCGGCCGCCTCCCAATCCTCGACAACAGGCTCTACAGGAACCACGGGGGGCTTCTTCTCCTTCTTCTTGGCGAAAGTGACTTTGTTTCCGCCAGCAAGAGCAGAGAACGAGTTGTTGTTCGAGGACGCTGTCTGAAGAAGAGGACGGCGAGATGCTGCACTCTTCGCAGCAACACGCGACCAACCGTCACTGACACCATTCTCTGTCTCGCGACGAGTGATGTTAAGCGAAGAGTCTGTGCGACAAAGCTGAAGCGTACCAAGGCTCTTTGCAGCAATTGCAGTAGCAATCGGGACTTTGGCGTTTTTGAGTGTTTGGTCGACCGCCTGTTCATCAAGAGTACGACTAATAGACTTGATGATCACTTCCTCGTTGGGCAAGAACTCAACATCGAATTGCACGGGAAGAGCGAAAGATGCCAACTCCGTCCTGACCTCTTCAATCGTGAGACCGAAACGTGGACGGACAACAACGTAGCTGTTGAAGGGTTCTCCAACTTCGTTCGCACGAACTTGGCTAGCTGGGGCTTCACTGCTGGCGATGGCTTTTCCGGATGCCAGACGCTGGGCGTTTCGGATACGCGCGCTCTCCTTCAATGTCTTCGGCGGGGAACGGACAAAGCGAGGTGTCTTGAAGATAGCGACATGACGATGAGGCTCGGGATCCATGCTCTCAGAATCCAAGCCAAAGTCTTCGGCGAGATGATGAATGAAAGCTCGCTGAGTAGATGTCATGGGCTTGAATCTCAGCCTTTTCTCGTCATCTGCAGCTGCGAACACACGGAACTCGCGCTCTTGGTTCGTTGACCAAGTAGGATGAGCTGCATAGAGGTTGAGAGTCTCGTTGGAGAACGGAACATGATCACCACCTTCAACATGTGCTTCCTGATCGATGTTGAGCGCAAGTGCCAACTTGCGGTTGCGCTCCAGTCTGGCACATTCTTCGTTGCAAGGCAGAGACTTTATGAGGTTGCCTTCACTGGTCTTCGATGCATTGCATCTCATCTCTTGCTTTTGAGCCTGGCATTCACATGTGATGAAAATCTTGTGGGTGCAGGCTTTGTCCTCTTTGCAAGCAGTGGGAGCGTGGCAGACGGCCTCGTCAGGATGATCACATGCCTTCTTGGGCTTTCCGCAGGGCTGCTGGCAAGGTCGACCACCAGCATCTTCACACTCGCCATCACGGTGACAAGGCTTGGTACAGAAATGAGAGCCACACTTGAGCTTTCGGCCACAGACCTGTCCACAGCTGACGTCCTTCAACCAGCACTGTTGGTTCTTGAGACTCTTCTTGCCGCACATACAGCTCTTTTCGACTAAGAAGGGGCATCTAGGACAGCTCTCGTTGTCCATGTGGCAATTGTGTTGGACCTGGGGATGACCGCATGTCTTGGGACGATTGCACTGGAAGCGGCATGGCGGAGGCTGTGTGCCACAAGGTAGAGGAGGTGTCAGAACGGTACGGCCACAGTTGCAGTTGATTTCGTCAAAGATAGCCTCTCGACAAGATCCGCATGGACCCTTGTGGCAAAGGTCCTCGCAGAAATGGTTGCCGCATTTGAGAGGTCTGCCACAAGGTCGAGTACAAATGTGCTCAGCCTCAAAGCCGTCATCGATAGGTCGAATATGAGCTTCCTCAAGCTTACGGCCCTTGCGCTTGATGGCTTGTCGCTCAGCAGCCTTTCGCTCACCTTCGCAGCAGCGCTCATCACAAGCATGGCGGCCACAATTGAGTGTAGCTCTGCAGACTCTCATACATTGGGGAGGCTCGATTTTACCTTGATGACAGATGGTAGTTGAAGTCGTTCTGCCACAGCGGCAGTTGATGGGAACAGCCTTGAGACAGGGCATGCAAGCGCCAGAGTGACACAATTGTTCACATTGATGTCCACAAGAGAGCTTCTTCATGCATGCCTTCTTACAGTTCGTGATGGGGTCTTCACAAGAAGTACGAGCATCAGGTGAAATCTCCGAGAGCTTGGTCTTGCCACAAGGACAGTGTGTGACGACGTCAGGAGAGCGAGGGCAGTGACCAGGGTCTGTATCTTGAGAGTGACAAGGCTTCTGGCAGTGGTGAATACCACAGTCAAAGGCACGATCGCAAGAGTTGGCGCAAGCGAACATGCCATTCCATTCCTCGATAATGTCCTGACCGTCCTCGGCGGCGTGCTTTTTGCGGCTTTCGACTTCGTCGCCACGGTCGGCACATAGCAAGGCCTTCTCGACCTGACCACAGTAGCAGCGAGCATCAACACGCACCTCACAAGCTCCGCAGAGACCCTCGTGGCAAGGTCTAGGACACTCATGTTCTCCACAGGGCATAAGATCACCACAAACTTCTCCGCAGCTCCAGCCATTCTCGTAATCGGTGTCGGTACATCTACGAGTCGATTCGTGCTTGCCACAGAAACAAGTCTGTGTAGGACCCATGTGGGTACACGGCGGGCAAGGCCCGGCGTGACAGGTCAGTTGGCAAGGATGAGGACATTTGCGGACTCTTTCTCTGCCACAAGTGTTTCCGCAAGAGTGAGGTGGTAGGCCAGTTACTGCACGAGGTTCAACCTCTTTCTCACACCAACAGGTGTATGTCTTGGGTAGGGTGTCCTTCGGAAGGTTGCATCCTGGACACCTCCATTGGCGGGGAGGAGGGATTTCGCCATTCTCTCGACCTTGTTGCTGGGCGGCAGCGGATCCTTGGTTTTGAGACCATTTCTTGACACATGACATGTGGAAGACGGTCCAGCAAGTGTGGCATGACCAGACTTTCGAGTTGCGAAGGACTTCGCTCGTGCAAATGGGGCATTCGTAGTGACCGTTGTCAATATCATGGTGGGTACGAGTGGCGATATCGGGAGCTGTGGATTTGGAAAGTCGGCGTCTTTGCGAGCGAGGCTGTGTCTGCTGTGAGGTGGCGCCTTGAGTAAGAATAGGATGTCCGGGAACGAAGGTGGAAGCATCGGCTTGCAATTCGCCATCAGAGGTAAGCTGGCCGCCAAAAGCCCTGCCGTTAACAGTCCTGTTCTCGCGCACTCTGCCGCCTCGAGCACCTCCTCTTCCACCTCTTGCACCACCTCGTCCTCGTTGCGAGTTTTGGTTTCGGGTGTTGGTAGCTTCCGTGCCTGAGACGTCGGCACTTGAGGGATCGACAGATGAGGGTTGTGTAGAAGGTGCGACTGAAGATGGTCTCAGGGCAAGAAGAGGGTCGCGAGCGCCGCGTCCTCTTCCTCCACCGCCTCGTCTCCTGCGACCGGGGTTAGATGCGTCCGACTGAGGTTCATCTTGCTGAGTTGGTGGGTTTGGATTCCTCTCGCCGCGTGGTCTGCGATTGCGAGGGTGATTCGACGAGCGACCGGATTGGGGCTCGGACTGAGATATGGAAGCGGTCTCGGCGGTAGACATGGTGACTGTGGTGCTTGAAGGTATGTCGAATAGCGGTATGACTGCGGACGTGGTTGGGTGGTAAAGTGAGAAGTGATGCAAAGGTCGTGGCAACTTTTAGCAAAAGGAAATGGCAGGCTCAATAAAAAGCGGCCTGATAGAACAAGTAAAAGACAAACAAACGCTTGAAAATGGAAAGCGCGAGGAGTGTCGAGAGAGCTTCTATTTGAAGGTGGAAAGTGGCAAGGCAAACAGAGGAATTGTCACAAGGAAACGAAGACTCTCTGCGCCCCGCCAATGACATCGACTCGGAAGCTACGTGACTCACGCGCGGTTCGGCCCGTATTCTCGCGTGGAATGCCTGTCGGTAACCAATGCGCCGATGCCGACCACTCTTTTGTCAAGAAGACCATTGACCAACGACAGCAATGGCAGACGTAACAGCCGTCGCATCGCCCCAGGGCACCAAGCGTACCAGAGATCAAGTCGACGCCGAGGATGCGACTCAAAGAACCGACAATGCGACCAACGACGACGCCGATGGTAAGCATGCGACACTCCAATCCTACGCAAATCGCGTCCCTAACTTGTGGTAGACACATCTTCAGATGACGACGACGACATTGGACCAGCACTGCCCTCAGCAGTTGCCCCAAAGGCCAAAAAGCGCAGAAAACTCCCGTACGAGAAGCTCTATGTCGCCGCACTGCCCGCCTCGCCTCGTTACTCGAAATCAATGATGCACCAAGACCAACTATGCTTTAATACATTTACTCCTCATACCGACTTCCTCATTACCACCTCGATCGATGGCGTAGTCAAGTTCTGGAAAAAGGCGGCAGATGGCATAGAATTCGTCAAAGAGTTCAAGGCACACGAGGGAGAGGTCAAGAGCGTCAGTGTGAGCGCCGATGGTCGTAGTTTCGCGACTGCCGGTATCGATGGCTCTGTCAAGATCTTCGATGTCATCACCTTCGATCTCCTGGCCATGCTCACTCCGGAAATTGCTCCCAGATGCGTGTGCTTTGTACACGGCCGTGGTGCTTCTCTGCCACTACTGGCTGTTTCACACGAGGCGAGTCCTCAGATTACCATCTACGACGGCAGAGGAGAGAACACAACGCCACTATACAAACTGGAGAAGTTGCACAGGGTCTCTGTATCGCTCATGTCGTACAACCACCACTACGATTGTGTTGTATCCGTCGACGAAGGCGGCATGATCGAATACTGGAGCCCTACCAGCAATTACGAGAAGCCTGAGAACGTCTTCTCCATTAAAAGTTCGACCAACTTGTTCGATTTCAAGAAGGCAAAGTCCGTCCCTTCCTCCGTCACCATGTCTCCTACTGGCCAGCAGTTCGCAACCATGTCTTTTCCTGATCGCAAGGTTCGCATCTTTGACTTCCCTACCGGCAAACTATACAGAACCTATGACGAGTCACTAGCTACCATTACCGAGATGCAACAGGCTGGAACCGCTATCGATAGACTTGATGACGTCGAATTCGGACGAAGGTTGGGTGTTGAGCGTGAAATCGAGCATCCTGCTGTTCGCGCTCGCATCAATGTCATCTTCGACGAGACTGGCAACTTCATACTTTATGGTTCAATATTGGGGACAAAAGTTATCAACATACTAACGAACCGCGTCGTCAAAGTCTACGGTAAGGAGGAGCCTTTCAGAGCACTGAACTTGGCTCTCTACCAAGGTCAACCCGAGAAGAAGGGTGTTGTCACTGTACAAATGGCTGCCAGTGACAATCCTTTGCTACAACAAGCCGAAGCTCGTGATTCAATGCTCGTTGCTACAGGATCAGGAAAAGTGCGCTTCTACATGTTCACAAATGATACCGACATCAACAAGTCCGACCGCGATGTTCATAACGAAAAACCGCGCACCATCGCGACAAAACAACAAGCAGAGGCCGCGAAGGCTCAGACAGGCTCTTCTGCTACTATCCACACATCCATGGGCGACATCCAGATACGTCTGTACCCGGAGCATGCTCCGAAGGCGGTTGAGAACTTTACTGTTCACAGCAGAAACGACTACTACAACGGCATCATCTTCCACCGCATTATCCGCAAATTCATGATCCAGACTGGTGACCCTCTAGGTGACGGTACTGGAGGTGACAGTATATGGGGCACCAATTTCGAAGACGAATTCACTCCTGCTTTGCGTCATGACAAGCCGTACACGGTCAGCATGGCGAATGCTGGCAAGAACACCAATGCCAGTCAGTTCTTTATCACCACAGAGAAGACGCCGTGGTTGGACGACAAGCATACAATCTTTGGACGTGTGGTTAGAGGCATGGACGTCGTTCACAGAATCGAAAATGCAAAGGTGTGGAAGGAGAAGCCCATGGAGGACATAAAGATCATCAGCATTTCGGTGAGCTAGGGGTAGGTAATACTGCTGTACAGTCGCCTCGCTATCCCCTCAGTAGTCTTCATTTGTGAATTTCGATCGGTCTATTTGTGATTACCCTTGTTGACAGAAGCTCGTGGGGTATCAAGAAGTATTTGGACTTAACATCAACTGGCACGATTTTTCCGCACACATTCTCTCGAGTAGTCCGAGACAAAACCAAGCTCGCCACTAACCAGTCCATGTTTGGCGGCGCCTCCATCAGGACACTATTGACACGGACATCACTTCACGGACGACTCCTGGCATAATTTCTCACGAGAGCATGCCAGGACGTACAGATCATTATCGGGCATCTTCAACTACACCAACCTGCTTTCTGCTCAGCCTTGATCAGAGGTTCAAGGTATATTCTCAGCAATAGCAAAGCATGTTTGCACTTCTCCAACACTATTTGCACTCCATGGATAGCTTGTGAATGCGAGCTCCTATACCAGACTACCAACCTGAGGCATGGAAACTATGGCAGCGGGAACTTGGTAGGTCTGGAGTTTGCGCCGGCAACGGAAGTCTCGTGGCCGGGATGCTGCTTCTTCATATGCAACCACATGCAATTTCCCTTTGCGGCATATGCATCCTGCCTACCTAGGTAGTGACAAACATTTGCTTCACCACGTTTGAAGCTTCCCTCCGACGCGTGGCTGTTTGCTGTCACCTTTTCTCAACACTCGTCTGACTGTCCACTCCGAGCCTCACGACATCTCTATTTGTCACATTCATCTTCACCACCAAGCATCGGCACCTACAGCTTTCACTCAGCAATCGTATACATCTTCATCTATCTATTTGTTGCTTCAGTCCTCTAATTCAATCATCGGTTCATGAACTACAACCAAAAATGGAATCTCTAACACCACCACCACCCTACACCACCCATCCCAATACCACCATGGCCCAGCCTGCCGCCACTATGCCTCAGACTACCCTCACGTCTGCTCAGAAGATCGAGATGGTACAGGCAGAGCTTGAGGTAGCCAAACTTCGGCTTCGACAACAGACAAGAGAGCGTCAAGGTCTGGGAAGAATTGCCTCTTCTCGAGCAACTGTGCTCCAGAGACTTACACCCAGGGTACGTCTTCACTCAATTAACATGTCGAATTACGGACTGATCTCGACGTTATACAGGTCGTCAGACAAGTCCCTAGACCTTCGCTCGTACGCATGTCCGGTCAGGCACCTGAGCTATGTAGTTCCAGCTTGGACCAGCGCCGAATCGCCTGGAACATGATCCTGAGTGAACCACACACTTCAAGTTCTTTGTCAGTAGCATCACTTTCCAAGGTATGTGTTGTCAAGTTCAAGGCCAGATTTCGATCATCATTGACCTATCTGCAGATCATGCTTCGCGACCTCTCGATGGAGACTCATCACTACGGCAAGATGCTCGTACTCCGCGCAGTGAGCAGTTCAGCCATGCACTCCTCGATGCAGACTTGTGTTGCTGTCGAAGATGAAAACGGTGACCATGAACTACTCACCATCCACGACTTTGCAGTAACGAGCCACGCGTCTCAGGCAATACAGCAAGGTACCTTTTTCGTGGTCAAGGAACCGTTCTTCCGGACTGTCCTGGATGAAGCTTGTGTCCTCTGCGTCGACCATCCATCTGATATTCTCTTCTTGGACGCTGACAACCCATTGCTACCTTGCGCTTGGAGAACCGTCGGAATTGAAAGATCAGCTACAGAGTGGAGGCACGCTGGCAACCTGGCTCTGCGAAGTCAAGATCCGATCGAAGCTGAAAGATGGTTCGTGCTGCGTTTTTCCATACACCGATAAGCCTCACTAACATTTGTGCGACAGTTACAACAGAGCCCTTGCCGTGATGACGGCAAGTCAAGCGGACGACGTCCTTGGAGGTATAGTCTACCGCAATCGAGCACAAGCTCGAATCTCCCTTGAGAACTAGGACGGAGCCTACAGCGATGCCATAGCTGGCATGCGACTTGTACCCACCGAACAAGATGACTCCGCAAACCTTCAAAACACGCGGGCCTTGTATCGAGCAGGTCGCGCAGCTTACGAGCTTGGTTCATATGATCTTGCACACTCAGCATACACTTCAGTCACTGACATCGCGCCTGGCGACATCGACGGTTTACGAGAACTCAAGCGTACAGAGACCCGAATTGCCGAACAAGCGACAGGCGTCAACATTTGGGCAGCTACTGGTCCTGCAGCACACGGAACAAGGGTAGATCACGCCGACTTCCTGCGCAGAACTGAAGTGCGCCGGACGCAGGCTCATGGACGTGGATTGTTTGCCGTCGAAGCCATTGCATGTGGTGATATAATTCTCTGTGAAAAGGCACTGGCATTTGTGCCATCACCAGCCACACCCAAGAACTTTCATCTGGTAATCCCGCCATCAGCCACCAGGGGCACATTCGGCACACAGAGCAACATGTGGACGGCGGTCATTCAAAAGGTACTTGCTAACCCCAGTATCGGTCCCAAACTGCTGAGTCTCTATGCCGGCCCGAACTACCCTCCGCTGGAGAACCTTGACATTCCTATGCTGGACGGTCGGCCTGTTATTGACATTTTCCGAGTCGAGAACATCATCGAATACAACTCCTTCGGATATGCTCATGACGCCGATCTCACCAGCTTTGGCAATGCCGCTCTGGCAACCCCAGGTGCGAACCAGATGGATGGATCCATGGGCCTCTGGCTACATGCATCTGCAATCAACCACTCTTGTCTTTACAATGCCGAGCACAGCTTCATCGGCGACATGATCATCTTTCGAGCAACTCGCGATATTGCTAAAGACGAGGAGATCACCACTCTTTACAAGGAGGTGAATGCAGACTACGAGACGCGTGATGCTGCACTCCGTACCTGGGGCTTCAGTTGTGATTGCAAGCTTTGCGAAGCTGACAGGGCTTGTCCAGCAACCACACAACGCAAGCACCTGCTACAGCAAGCCAAGGAAGTTCTTGGAAGACTTCCGATCTTGAACGCCACGCTCGAACCACGTGTAGTGGTGATGATTTTCGAAGATCTCCTTGCCCAGATCGAAAACACGTACCCAGAAGAGTTCTACCATGGACTTCCACGCCTTGGATTGGTCACCCTGAATCGATACTGTGCGTACGCTTACTCGCTGGTTGATTCCGAAAAGGCACTCGGACATGCTCTTGCAGTGATCGCGGCTCACGGATACAAGTTGAAGATGACAGAAGACGATGTCGAACTTGATAGAGCCAATGCAATGACGGCACCTCAGGCTGTCGATCAGCTGATAAACGTTGGCAGGATCAAAGGAAGAAAAGGAAATGTGGTTTTGGTGGAGAGGCTTAGGGAGTTGGCGCTGGAGATGTACATTGTCATCAACGGAGAGCCATCAGGTGTTGATGCGAGGTATGGCAAGGCTTGAGAGCCTTGCAGTACACTCTTGGGGACAATTGGTCGTGGTTCTGCGAGAGCAACATTTGGTAGCGGTTCACATTGAACCTAGTTGATAGATTCACCTACGACATCGAAAAATACTCCTATAGGACATTGCTATAATCATGTCTGCGTACGCAGTCATTCTCACTCCTGAAAGATGTAACGTGCAATCAAAAGACGTACTCAGGTTTATTGCAGTGCTGAAAAGAAGGAAAAGAAGGAAAAGAAGTTATAAAATGTTTATTGGAATCGTTTGATAATGAAGAGTCTAGACGAGCTTGATACCACGCTCAGTGAAGCCGAGCTTGACGTGCTCGTAGACCTCGTCGGGAGTCTGAACAGCCTGGATCTTGACGACACGGCCGTCCTTCTCAAAGTAGTCGACGACAGGCATGCTGGTCTCGACAAAGGTTCTGAAACGCTTGCGGATGCTCTCCTCGTTGTCATCAGCTCTGCCACTGGTCTTGCCACGGTTGATCAGACGCTCCTCCATGACCTTCTCGGTACATTCAAAGAACAGAGTAAAGTTGCTCTTGCAGACGGACTTTTCGAATTGGATAGCCTGGTCCATCTTGCGAGGGAAACCGTCAATGAGGAATTTGTTGATGTGATCGTTCTTGATGGTGGCCTGCATGGCGTTCTCGAGCAATTGGATAGTGACTTCCATGGGGACAATCTTGCCGTCGCGGATGTACTCCTTGATGAGGTCGCCGAAGTCGCTGCCCTTGCGGTCTTGCTCTTCGCGCAAAAGGTCACCGGCGGAGAGATGCTTGAACTTGTAGTCGCGGACAATGTTGCTGCATTGAGTACCCTTGCCAGCGCCGGGACCACCGAGAACGAAGATGACAGTGGCCTCACCGTCGGCAGTACCGGTGGGGAAGAGAGGCTTGTCGCGGTTCATGGCGGGGATGGTGGGGAGGTTTGCGGGAGCCATTGTTTAATGTTCGGAGTGGAGGTTGGAGTTGAATTCTTTGGCGGGGGGAGGCTTCTTGTCTCTAGGAGGCAAAACGTAGTGGGATTTGCCTTGGCCTTCTCTTGACTTTGCGATCTTGTAGAAGAGAAAGGAGCCGGTGAAGAAGATGGCGAGCAGAGGGAGGACGGGCAAGGGCGAGTCGGCGTAGGGGCCTCTGCGGTGCTTGCGGATCTGAGGGTTGCTGTAGTTGGCCGAGACCTTTGTGGCTTTTGCGGCTTGGGGATCGACAGGGGAGGGATCCTGAGCGAGACGGCGGATGGATGTAGAGAAGGAGCGGGTCGAGGATTGGAGTGGTACACGGGAGAAGCGGAGGGTTAGGGAGTTCATGATTGCTGATGAGGGACGAGAGATTACGGGGGGGCTGCCATTTCCCTTGTAGCGGAAAGGCCCCAACCACGCCAGCCAATCACAAAGCTCGACTCGATATGCCGTCATGGTTTCTGAAAGGTCGCCCAATATTCTCGTCAACCCACCAAGTCACGGTTGTATATCTTTGGCCGTGTTTACGAGACTTTCGCTGTCGTTGCTTGTGCTTTTTACTGTCTTCTAACACTCTCATTCTCACCTGCAACACATTCTGGAAACACTTGCACCATGGCCGACACACCAGCCCCCACTTCTGGACAGAACGATCAGTCAGCCAATCGCGGCAGGAACAACCGCCCTAGAGGAGGCAGAGGAGGAAACAGAGCACCGCGTGAAGGTCAGGATGCCGAACAAACACAAGGCGGCAACAGAAACGCTGGCAAAAGCAGAGGCCGTGGTGGACGCGCCAGAGGAGGGGCAGGAGGGGCACAAGGCACACACCAATCCAACGACTCGAAACCCCAACCCACCACCGAACAACAGATTCAAGCAAAAGGAAAGGCTCTTGCTCTAGTACCGCAAACAGAAGACGGCGACGATGTCGAGGCCGAGGTCTGCTTCATCTGCGCCTCGCCAGTCGTCCACCAGAGTGTCGCGCCATGCAACCATCGCACCTGCCACATTTGCTCGCTGAGACTTCGTGCCCTCTACAAGACAAAGACTTGCGCTCACTGCCGAGTATGTTGGTCATAGTGTCCATCTCCGTGCATCCACTAATCATATTCTAGACAAGTGCCGAAGAAGTCATCTTCACAGACGATGCCAACAAGCGTTACGAGGACTACAAAATCCAAGAGTTTACCCACAACGACGACAATCTAGGAATCCATTACGAGAGCCAGGACATCTTCGAAGACACCATCCTCCTACTACGCTACAACTGCCCCGATCCCTCATGCGATGCTGCCTGTCTAGGCTGGCCAGATCTACATCGTCACGTCAAGAGTGTCCACCACAAACAGATGTGTGATCTCTGCACCCGCAACAAAAAAGTCTTTACCCACGAACACGATCTCTTTACAGTCCAAGATCTGCGTAGGCACGAGAAGCATGGAGACGACATTCCTGGTGCCGAGAACCAGTCTGGTTTCAAAGGTCATCCCGAGTGTGGCTTCTGTCGACAACGCTTCTACGGCGATGACGAGTTGTTTTCGCATTGCCGTGACCGTCACGAACGCTGCCACTTGTGCGACCGCAGAGATGGTGGCAGACACCCTCAATACTACGTCGATTACAACGCCCTCGAGGTCCACTTTAGAAAGGATCATTTCGTTTGTCCTGATCAGGAGTGCTTGGAGAAGAAGTTTGTCGTTTTCGATTCAGAAATGGACTTGAAGGCTCATCAGCTTGAGGCTCACCCCAACGGCTTGACTAAGGACGCTCGTCGTGATGCTCGCAGAGTTGACATCTCAGGCTTCGACTACCGTGCTCCTCACCAGCAAGACCGTCCCCAGCGTAACAACAACAGCACTGGCAACAACAGAGAGCGCCGTGGAGGAGGTCGTGGACGTGACCCGAATGCCGACCCATTGCCCGTCTCGTCTGCGCAACCCATGGGCAGAGCAGAGATGGCCTATCAACGTCAAATGGCCATCCAGAGTGCACAATCCGTCTCGACACGCAGCTTCGGTGGTCAGCTCACCCAGCAGACCGAGACGTATGCCGCGAGAGCTCCAGCCAATGCTCCCGAACCAGCCACTGTCACCACCTCTCGTCCCGTAGATTCATTCCCATCACTTGGATCTCTGAGCCTGCAACCTTCATCAGCTACTCCTCGCTCCGCTTCTCCCGACCGTTCCATGGCTGGATTGACTCCACAAGAACAGGCTCGTCGCCTTCGTCACAACGCTGTCAACGAGCGTGCTGCCAACCTCTTGCGCAACGACCAGACAAAACTGGCCGATTTCCGCAACAAGGTCTCGCTCTATCGTCAAGGAACGTTGACTGCCGACCGTCTCATCGACGCTTTCTTTGCACTTTTCGACACATCTTCAGCCGAGTTGGGCAAGTTGATCAAGGAACTTGCCGACATCTTTGAGATTGCGACCAAGAGAGATCAGTTGCTGAAGGCCTGGAACAACTGGAGATCCATCAATGAGGATTATCCCTCACTCCCTCACGCCGTTGGCGGTCAGTCTGGTCCCAGCACTAGCGCAGCATCTGTCTTGGGCAACGGCATTGGCTCCAAGCGTATCCTGAATCTCAAGTCGAGCACAGCACAAAGTTCGCGTTCTAACAACACACGTTCTTACGGTTCTGCTGTTGCTCCGCACTCGAGTGGAAACCCATCGAGTGCTGGAGGTCTTTCCTTCCCCCCTCTGTCAGTCTCCTCAAGATCATCAACCCCTGCCGCTCCACCTGTTCGCGTGAACCCTACGCAAGCATCATGGCTCAACTCTGCACCTGCATCTGCACGCGTGACACCTCAACCATCGCGCTCAGCAACACCCAGCAACAGCAAGCCACCCGGTCGTGGAGGAGACGTTTTCCCCTCTTTACCCAAGGCACAAAAGCCTACCAGCACAGTCTTCAGCCCTGGCTACACTGGTGCTGGCGTACGACGAGTCAATGCCGCTGGTCCTTCAACTGTTGCATGGGCTGCTGGATCAGGTGGTATGCAGAGTCCTCCTGCTGTGGAAGAATCACCGGAGCAGAGGACCGTCAGAAAAGGCAAGCAAGGAAAGAAGCAAGTCTTGTTCAACTGGGGTTGAAAGCAGCAATTACGTGGATTGGAAGGAAGAACAAAGTGCTTGAGCACTATCGCATCGTAGATGAACACATGAATCGTTTCTTGCTCCTTAGCTGAGCATTTAGTTGGTACAAAGTAGACACTTTATTGGAAGACATTGAATATACACCCTATTTGATAATTTTCCGCTCTCCCCCTTGACATGATCACTCTCTGTTTCTTTCTCGTTGACGTGCGACTGTGCATTGGCTGTGTACGATGATCCGGAAACGAGGTGCAACGATAGGAACAAAAAGTCTAAGAAAGGATGCCAGGGGAAAAACATCACAATCGCGCAAAACCCAATTTTTGGAATAACTCCCTCAAATCGAACCCAACAAACCCCAGACCGAAGCCAAATTACTCGCGGAAC